>PVIJ01001115.1:72364-220222 GCA_004024925.1 Scalopus aquaticus | reverse complement strand
TCTTTTCCCAGTTGGTAGGGTGTCTGTTAGTTTTGGTTAATGTCTCTTTTGCTGTACAGAAGCTTTTTATTTTGATGTAATCCCATCTGTTTATCTTGTCTTTCACTTCCTTCACTTTGAGGGATGTGTCTTTCAAGATTTTGCTGAGATGTATGTCGTGTAGAGTTTTGCCTATATTTTCTTCTATACATTTTATGGTGTAACCTGCTGTTTTGACTCACCACTGACACTATGAAAACCCTTCCACTGTTAATAAATGTCAGAATTCTCCATATTATTTCAAGGGACTGCATAGTATTCCACTGTAAGAGCAAGAATGTGGACATTTGTGTTGTTTACATTTTTTTATGATTAAAGAAAGGTTGAGCTTAATAATTTGCAGCAATATTTTCAACACAAATTGTCTAGAACCTTTTATAAAAGAGATATTATCGGATCAGAGTATATAATCATGTATTTCTAGTCTCCCTATTTTTAGATAGTTCTTTATACTAAATAGTTTTGACGGTTTATTTTCTTGTTACTTCTGAATATTTCATATAAATTTTTTTTGCATCAGTCTTATTACATAACATAGTGCTTAGAAATGACTAACACTTTTTGGAGTTTGGCAAGTAAAGGCTTTCTTCTTCTTCCTCCTTCACTTTATATAGTTTACTTCTGATCCTGTATTTTATAATTTGGAGAGTATTTTAAAATGACTTGCAGGATTAGACATTAACTTCAAGCGGGAGTGGTAACAGATGCTTCTTCCATTACGTACTTGAAAGTTAACAGAGAAAGGCATGAGATTACTTAGCTGGCCAGCACCAGCTAACATAAACTAAGTTTGCTACTAAAAATAAAAAGGCATGCTATCACTTCATTTACATGTTTTAATTTATTATTTCCATGCTTTCTAAGGAAGGAGGAGTAGGACTTTTTTTTTAAATTTTTTTTAAGATTTATTTATTTATGCATGCACAGGCCAGAGGCATGGGGCAGCGAGAGAGTTCACCAGAGACAGAGTGGGGAGCAGAACAAGCAGATGGACATAAATACACTGCTGAGGGGAACAGCAGGTGAGGCAGGAGAGGCAGCAGACCTGTCCTGCCTCGCCATGTGGCAATCGCGTCTGCGGGGCATCAAACCCGCATCGCCACTGCCAACAGCTCCACAGCTCAGCGCATCACTGCGCCACCAGGGAGGCCCGAGGAGGACTATTTTTAAGAAACTTTACATCACCACAGCTAAAATGGGTATATGCTAATACTACAGTCCTTAGAATGGGTAGTGATGACAGTGAAGAAAGAGAGTTGGGGGAGTTGACCCACTGCCCTCGCTTTTCCTCCAGGACTGTGAGGGATGGAGAAAGGGAGATACTTGGCAACTGCAACTCATCAGTGTCCAGCTTGACCTACCGGGAGACTCTGATTCTTCTTTCCCTTTTCTAGATCATCACTTTTCCTTTGGCACGTCTTAGACATAGCTTCCGGAGCTACACACTTTATATAGTTGGTGAATCTAGTAGTATTCTTCTCGCAAGAAGTGTCATAGTCTTATTGCTGTAAAATTCAATTCATGCTCAAAATTTCAAACGAAACAAGTTGTTTGACTTCTGTCCTTTTAACTACTTTCTCATTATAGCCTAAATTTCCCATGAGATGCTGATGATTAAATTATTAATTATTAAAAATGGGTTAATCCATGCTGTCATTATGAAAAATAAATAACAATGAAGAATGCCTCCATTTTTAAAAATTTCAATTTGTGTAATTACTTAACCGAAAAATAGACACATGAAACAATATGTATCTAACTTTTAGCAATTGTTTTTTGTGGGAGAGAGATTAATTAAGACTTTCATATTCTATGATACATATTTATATATCAGTTCTTTTTAAATGAGTACCTGTTAATCTTATATTGAGAAAAATGTAGTAAAGGTATTTCTAAATATCATGAGTATTGTATTAGTCTTTATATTTTTATTTGAAAAGGTTTATAGCATATGATATATAGTACCACATTTACCCTTAGGATATTTCCCTATTACTTGGTCATACGGAGATTACTTTGTGCATTGATCAGGGTCGTTAGTAACAGCTAATAAGTATGGATCATGTACTATGTTTTTAGGATTTGATCCTTGGCCTCCCTCCTCTTATGCTTTTACTCACTTTCTTCCTTAAAAGCCCTATCTACGGATTACTATTCCCAAATAAAGCACAACTTCAGAACTGTATCTTTTCACCTTCTCTCTGTTCCCTAAAAAGGCATTCCTGCATTCTCTTTCTTACTGATGATGCCAGATGCCTAAGCCAAAAATTAGATTAAAGGCATTACAACTTGATTCCAAAGTTCCTGTTCTAATGATTATGCTGTATTGACTTTTTATTTGATTTCATTCTTGAGTCCTCCTTCCACATCCAGTTAGTCAAAACCAGGCGATTCTGTCTCCTAAATGTTTGTTGACTTCTCTCCTGTCCTTGTCACAGCCTTTGTATAGACATCCTCTTCTCTGGGCTACAGCAACTTGTATACACAATGACCTTGCTACCAGTCCCTTTCTCTAACATGCCACATTTGACCCTTTTATTCCTTCACTTAAGACCATTCTTTGACTTTGCATTTCTCACAAAGGCTCTTCTTGACCTGGTCCCTGCCTTACAAAGTTGCCTGCCTTTTCCTCTCCTCCTGACCTTTGTACAATCTCTTTCTTCTGCCCAGATAATTACTTTCCTTCCCATTTATTCTTCAGGTCTTAGCATAAGCATCATTTCTTGCAGGAGACTTCATCTGACCTCCTTAGTCTTAGGTATCCCTGCTCTTTGGTTTTGTGGCAATTTCTATGTCTCTCTATATTTGTCCCACTTTATTATAGATGTTTGTGTCTCCCATTAGACTGCAAGCCTTCCGAGAGCAAAGATGATGCCAGACTGGCTTACTTTCCTATTCTAGAACACAGTGCATAGACCTTCCCATTATAGGTGCTCAGCAAATATTTGTGGAATAATTAATATATGAATAAGTGAATGAATGGGTACTGTATCTACTTTCAAGAAAATTACTCCGTTGGGAGGAAAAACCATACCTATACATGAAGTGATAATGCTAATGACTTCCTCAATATTGAGTGAGTGGCCTTGTGGCAGAATTCAAGTGAAAATTGGTTCTTCTAAATACCACTAAACTATACCTTTTCTTATTAGTCAGTACTATGTTTGAATTAAGCAGATTTCTTGAAAGCCTTGCTATTAGCACTTCATGGAATTAGCTTTTTATTTTAATGTCAGCTTCTTTCTGCAAAATCTTTAATACAGAAGTAGCTTTACTAACCTTTCATAATACCATATGGAAGGTAGACTGTGCGTTTGTGATTTTTTTTTCAGCATAAGATGATTCAAACAATTTAGATTATTTGTCATAATTTATCTTTTTTTCTTTTAGTTGTTATAGCTGCTGATGGGGTATTGAAGGTAGGACTATTTCTTTTTACTTTATATATATATAAATATAACTATATATATAATCGTTAATTTCAGATGTTGGTTTTTGTGACTGATAATTCTTTCATAATTCAATAAGTAGAAAATTGACATTTGTATCTCTTGTCTCAGATCTGTGATTTTGGTGCCTCTCGGTTTCACAACCACACAACACATATGTCCTTGGTTGGAACTTTCCCATGGATGGCTCCAGAAGTAATCCAAAGCCTCCCCGTGTCTGAAACTTGTGATACATATTCCTATGGTGTGGTGAGTTTATTGTTCTTTTTCTTGCTAAAGAGAATACAAAAATCAAAAAGCCTGTGGGAGAAAGACAACAATTTTAACAGTTTTCAGACACTATCGTTCATTCTGAAGAAGTGCCCACAGCAAACCTCAGAGCATTTTCCTAAATGCTACAGTGTTTGTTTACTTTACTCACTTTTATGAACCTGAATCTTGTACCAGTGTTGAGAAGAAACCGATGCTACTTCCAAAAAACAAACTAGAGGCAGCAGCGTTGGGCCTGGTGCCCGCCTGTGGAGAGGGCTCTCATGGGTGCTTAGCCCTCTGGAGCATCACCCTGTAATTCAGGGGAAACGTGAATCACTGGAAGCAGGACTTCATTAGAATGGGTTACAATGGAGAACAAAAGCACCAATAGATCTGCCAAATGAGTTAATTAACAAGAAACCTTTTAGTGTCAACCATTAAACTGATTAAGGAGTTTCTGGAGAGTATGGGAGAAACTGTACTTAGCGTTTCACTCATGGCCTGGCCATGTCTGTAATATCTGCAACAAGGATCGAAGCTATTACATAACGGTAGAAACAGAGCAATTCAGTCTCGGTAATAGAATCATGTGTGTAAATGATAGAATGATGTGTGAAACACAGGCATGACAATGGGACAATGCATAAGGGACGGAGGTGGGGGTGGCAGGCCCTACCTTTGTTTGGTTTGGTTTTGAGGGATTTAATAAATCCGTTTGTCCAGGAATTTGACTTGCTGCAGCAAAATTCACAGCCAGTTGCTGCTGCAAGTTTCCAGTTTCCCTCTGTATTTTCACACCAAGTTGTTGTGCAAAACCTGCTTCCCTCAGTCACTGCTTTAAAATATCAATTCTCCTTTCTCCTTAGAACCTTCTTTTAACCAGTAAAAGCAAAAATGCCTTTCCGTGATCACTCTCTTAACAAGAAAGTGGTTTACTTGGAATGCCTATTATCCTAACCCATCGCTGCAAATCAGAATTTCATTCAAAAAAGTACACAACTGCTAATTTCTGTTCTAGATTAACATCATTAGTAAAAGAAAAAGTACATGACATGCTCTCCAGAGTCCTTGTGTTTATAAGCAATCACAATTTTTTAAAAAGATGAAGGCAGTACTCTATTTTCATATTAAATATTACCCAAAAAACCAGGAAGAAGGCCTTCCTGGTGGTGCAAAGGGTCAGGTCTTGGCACTATGAAGCTATCCACAGCCACTGCAGCATGAGTTTGGTCCCTGGCCAGGGAGCTGACCCACATGATGCAGCAGACCTCTCTTGTCTGGCCTGCTGCTCCCCTCAACAGTGTATTTCAGTCATTCCACCTGTTATGCTACCCAGTCTGTCTTTGGTGAATCCTCTCACCACCCCACACCTCTGGTCTGCATCCAGCTCTTGTATGCATAAATAAATCTTTAAGGAAAGAAAGAAAAAAAAAGAGCGGGGAAGAGTTGCTAAGGTAGGTGCTGTGCTGGTTTTAGAAGTTTGTAGTTCATACTCTGAAAGTGATGCCTATCTAGGAAAAACAATGCAGTTGTTTAGATTTTTTGATGCCATTTCAAAGCTAGATCTCACTCATCAGTATGCATTGGTCAGATGCATGAACCATCTCACAGTTTATTAGAAGTCTATTCTGTTAGTCAAGCCTCCCCACTCCACCAGCAGTCACAAACCGATAAGACCATAAAAAAAGTTATCCATTCCAAAACAAAAAATATATTTTTTCTTTTTCATTTTTCTATTTCTTCATAGTTGCTATAAGAATTAGTCTCTAATATTCTCAAAGTCCACAGCCCTCCACAACTTGATGAACCTGTGTTGCTTCTTAACACATGGCAAGACTAACCACCTTTGTACAGCCTTAAAATAAATGCACTGCAAATGCCAGAAGTGCATCTTGTGATGCTTGCTTCTGAGCTGGTAAACTTTGCTAGGCAGGCAACTGTTTCTCTCTTCATTTTATAAAAAAGGAGATTTTCAACCTACTTATAATGACTTTTCTTGAAGGACCAAACCAAAAGGAATGTTTAGTTCTGTCATCCATACACATGGGGAAAGAAACAACAAAAACAAAAACATAAGACTTAAGGAAAACAAAGTCTTAGACGTCTGAGAACACAACATCTAGCCACGTTTTTAAAAACAAAGCTGTCCTAATGACAATGCAGAAAGGATTAACTTCTTAGAAGCTCCTCAGCCAAAACCAGCTTTGAAAACAGACTGGCTTAAGGGAGAGCATCACTGCCTCACTTGTCTGTGAGCCCTGTTTCAGAACAATCCCAGCCCAGGTAATGGCTTTCCATTGTTTGTAAAATAAAAGGCAGGAAAAGTGCCCAGCCTTATCCAAGTTTCTCTTCTGTCAACTGAAAATAGAAATTTTCCTTTTGAGCACAGTTTAAACGTGAGGACGCAGTTTAAACGTGAAGACGTCTCAATATAAAAAGAGTTGGAAAATATTTTCAAGGTGAAAGATCACAATAATTGGCCTGAATCCCTGTAACTGATATTTTCAGGCCTAGTTTAATATATTTTTAGATCTCCAAGTGACTTCCTCAACAAAGTTACCTTTTCGTGCCAAGTCATTTTGTTTAGTGTAAAAAACGCTGTTGTTCTATCCCATACCACCTACTTTTGATGCATTCCTGAATCTGGTGAATAAATAATAGGAAATCATGAGATGTGCTGACACTGGACTGAAGCTAAAGACCTCGTTTGGGCTTCAGAACCCAGCCGTTAATGACGCCATCCCGATGGTTTTACATCCATCATGTGGGCCCCTTGGGTAGAATAGCTCTTTAGAGATACAGAGAGGGAGTAAAATGCAACTGCCTTATTTTTCCAGACTTAGAACACTCATAGAAATATAACTTGGATCTTAACTAGATTTTGGACGCTTCCCAACTGGTTATTTTGGAATAAAAAATGACATGACATAAATCTTTTTCTGGTGTTATTCCCCTAGCCCTTGGTTTTGCATTTTACCTTGTCAGTCTTTGTGTTTGCACATATGAAACTGTTTGTGCATACAGTCCAAACTCAGAAGGGAGGGGGCGCAAGGCTGCTCATCTGACCATTTGGGGGTCTGGGGCATTTGATTTACTTGGGGCTGATTCACTTCTTCCATTCTCCTTGGAATGCCAAATCCATTAATTTACTTGCTCTTCTATCCTTCCCCCTTCCCAGCCCCAGGGGAGTGGTAATTGCAACAAATTGAGGGGCTTCATTTCCTGCTCAGTTCTCTCACCACCCCACCCCCCGCCACTGTGCAGGCTCAGGATGTGGGGGTGATGGCCTACCTTGTCTTGTTCTCACCTTCCCTTACCTGCAGTGTTTGTTAGAATCCTCCTCTTCTGAGGTGCCCCTTACCTTTTCCTAATCACTTCTGTGACTCAAATAGAATTATTCAGTAGCTCTTCTTAAGAAGTACCTTACACACTTGATTAAAAGCCCAAAGAGGCTTCGGTGACATTTTTTTCTCCTGCTTGAGCAGCATCTGCCAATTTCCCTGATTTTCCTGCTAATTATCTTTGTGTTAGCTGGAATTCATTTAACATGTTATGGCTCAACGAAGACTTGAGTACCGACTGAAGAAATAGAAGATAGTTTACAGGATCTGGTGAATAAACTATATGTGCTCAGTGCACATTCTTATTTAGAAGAGGTGTTTTTGTTTTTAAAAGAAGAGCAAACCAAATCAAAACCGCCAAGTCGTGCTTCTGCCTTGGCTCCATACCTAAAACACAGCACATTCTCTGTCGTACTGTGCTTTTCATTCCCTAAAGTTACTTGGCCTTAACCACAGGGGTTGACCTTCAGGTGAGACAGCAAGTTCACATTCTAGCTCTGCCACTTCATAATGGACTGTCTTTGGGCACAACTTTATTTAAGTTTCTTAAGCCTTGGTTTCCTCATCTACAAAATGAGGGTACTATCTCTCCAGTGGGAATAATATTAATAATAATAATAATAATAAAATTAATAATATTAACCATGATAATATAAGTAAAGGGTAAATACCCAGAACCTAATGAGTACTCAGTACTGGAAGTGGTGGTTATTATTATGATTATTATTGATAAAATTAGAATTGTTTCTACATTTCACAAAGTATCAGTAGACGCTCACTTTTGAAGGCCCTTTGCATAGATACAGAAGGCAACCTTGTGCACCTGTGTTTAAAGAGAAACCAAAACTTTGGCTGTTGTCAGCCTTACCAGGCTGAAATTTTGCTCTCTTTGGGCATTCCAGTTCAGATTTATGTATCATACTGTCTCAAGAATTGCAGAGAAATGGACACACATACATACTCTCTCACACACATGCATTCTGTCTCTATGTACATAAAGTGTTGATTATATTTTAGAATAGAGTATAATAAATTATGTCATAGGCAAATGAGAATGCATCCCTTCAACTGACTCATTTTGAGGGAGATTTCTCCGAAACAAAATCTAAATGTTAGAGTTTTACAAGTATCTACCATCGTGGTTTAGCCTGTAAATTGGACTTCTGGCTTGATTTCTCTTTTAGATAAAACAGTTATTGAACCTTCAAAAATATTATCGAATTCCCAGTTATTATAACATAATGTATCAGAGATTGGACACGCAAAGAGTTTTGGCTGACAAAACATAAAACCTAATTTGTGGGAATACATGAGAATTCTAATAGCTTATGAGATAGTTAAAGATAGTTTCATTGGTTTCACAAGACTAAGTCTAGCTCTAGATGTTGTAATTTCTAAACCAGGTTTTTTTCTTCTAATATGTATATTTTTTTTCTCCACTCACTCTCTCTCTATATGTCTTTATATAAAATATATGGAGGAAGTTATATGTGTGAATTTATAGGTTTTACCCAAGCTTCTAAGATGGGGTTGGTTGTGTCTGGTAATTGGATACAGCTAAATGTTAGATAAAGTTTCAGTAATATACCAAAAATATAAAGTACAAGAATAAAAATTCCATTTTCTTTTGTTCCAGGTTCTCTGGGAGATGCTAACAAGGGAGGTCCCCTTTAAAGGTTTGGAAGGATTACAAGTAGCTTGGCTTGTAGTGGAAAAAAACGAGGTAAGACTCCGATTCTCCATTCAGGTACATAGATCAGAAAACAGTATTGGGGTTTTGCAAAAGACTTTTTCATCTTCTTCAAATTGAAAGTAAGTTCACGCTTATGGAAAGATTAGCAGTAGGAGCTAACACAAAGGGTCAAAGTGATGTTATTCCTCATGAATGGACCCTTTACATCTAATTGTTGCAGCTTCACGTCGTGATGCTGTAGATCAAAAATTGTACAAGTACTGTACTAGTTTCTCAGTCTCAATTGTAAAACCTAGGGGTTTGTTCTTAGTGATGAAAGAAGCCATTGCGTCCAAGGTAGGGGAACAGTTTAACTCCATCTCCTGCGTTTAGGACATCTTTTTTACTGGCCGGGAGTTGATATATCTGTAAGAGACCTTCAGCTACTTCAACTTACCTCTCCCAGCAGGAGTCACTATAGTACAAGAAACTGTCGCTTAGATGAGAATTTCAAAAATAAAAGAAGAAAAAATAGTTTCAAAAAAAGGAAAAATTACAGTTTTGCCACCTACGTTGAACACTACATTGAAGATGAGCTCCTCACTGGAATTGGCGAGGCAGTGGCGTAACTGCTCACTTCTTCATGCAGAGCCTTTCCATTTCAAAAGGACTTCAGTGGCGTAAACACCGTTTGTGCTGTGTCCCCAGCCTCGCTTTTCTTCTTCCCACAAATTGAGGCTTTCAGTTAGTTGGACCTATGAGCCTACATCAGAGAACATGGTACATTCATATCAAAGAGAGCAACTACATTTTGAAAGGTTTAAAATTGTGACTGAAACGCACAGCCATGGAAATTCTCAGCATAAGGATGAAGCGTCCAATATCAAGGTATTATGAGAACTTAGATCATGTAATGGAATCACGCAGTTGTCTTTGCAATGCAAAACAACTCTATTTCACAAAACTTCTTCATTTCCAAATCTTAGCTGTCCCCTCTACACAGCGTAAGATTGAAACTTTAGGATAAAATAATTTGCAAAATAGGTGAATATATAGAGATATTTTCCTTTTTAATGCTTTAAAAGAATTGGATCGATCTCCCCATATGAGTGCAGGAACAAACTCCATTAATAAAAAAGCTGCTATTGACTAAGAGAAACCAAGTTTCTGTCTTTTAGATCACATAATGCAGAGTTTATTAATTTGTCCTCCTGAGCCATTGAAAATGGGTGAAATGTACATGAGAGCTGAACTTGATGGGAGAGAGCTGCCTATTTAAGAGAGATGAAAGGAACTTATTTGAGAGTGCATTTTTCTCATTGTTTCACAGGAGCTGTTCTGTTTTAATTAAATATGATCATAATTCCTGGTGTGCTGTTAAATCAGACCTCACACACAGATTGACTGATATTTTCACAATATGACAACCTACTTGTTTCTGTTCTGTTTCTTTTGCCAGTGAGATGATTAGATGTTTGGCTCTCAGCTTACAAATGAGAATAACTAAAGTTACTGACCTTCTGTTGACTTTGGAGCAGAACAATCCATATTATCTTTTCCCTCTACATTGTTTTAAAATAAACTAGAAGAAACTTGTTTTAAAAGCTAACAGGACCCTCTATATATGTAGAGGAGATAAAATAATATTTTTAAAATAATATCTCATCAAAAGGATCCCAGAATAGGTGTGAATCTAAAGTACTTTCAAAATAGTGGAGTAGCTGACAAGGATTTTTAAAGCTGAAGAGAAAAGTGAATTGAGAAGCTGCCTTTGGTTAGTTGACTTGAGGTGTTGGAATCACCGAGAAGTCAGCTTCAGAACTTCCTCAGTGTGTCCGCAAGGAGGCTGCCGCCTCCTTCTCCCCAGGACCCCTAGAGTAGAGTGTCTTCTTTTCTTCACAGTGAGATCTGATGGCTAGCTGGTAACAGACCTCTCAAATACATTCCATGCTATATTTATTAAAAATAATAGTAACGAAAGAAATTCACATGGTAAAATAAGTTTCCTCAACTTTTTAATGAACTTAAGGAAAGTTGGGTATTACAAGGATATTTACCTATTTCCAGTCTGCCAATACTTATTTGTCAAAAATATAGAAATTAAGTGTAGTTTCCTTTGTCTTCAGTCAAGAAGGTGCCATCTTTTTCCCTCATAAATGGAGGCACTTGTTACTAAAATAAATTTTGTTGACATAGCATTAAAAGAATTCCCAAGGATTTATTTTATTTCACAATAAAATTGAGGCCTTGACTTACATATAATTTGCAAAATCCCTTCAACTTATAATCATTTTATTTTTTTTTTATTTTTACTTTGGAATACCTTGAGTTATTGAGTTGAAAAGAGCAAGTTTGATTTACTTAACAGACCTCATTTAAATGAAGAAAGATATATTTAAACTTTTAGGAACATATTTTAAGTGTGCGCTGGTTAACCTAGAATGCCTCTAATTCAAATATAGGGTTACCTTTTCTTTTTAACTTTTTATCCTGAAAAATTTACAGACTCATAGAAAGTTGTAAAAATTACAGACTCATAGAAAGTTGTAAAAATTACACACAAAATTCTCTGTACCCTTCACCCAGCTACCCCCACTTGTGACATAAAGGAAAAGTGTAATATTAGAACCAAAATGTTGACCTGGAAACATTACTTTAACCTAGACTCTAGAGCTACTCAGTTTCATAATTTAGAATTGCTCTTTGTGCCTGTAGGAATATCAATGATTTCTAAAATTTCTATTTGCAGGTCTTTGCTTCTAAGCCCTTCATAATGAAATATGACCACTAGACAATTCTTTTAGTTAATATTAAATTTAAAACTAGATCCATACAGCATTGTTAAACTGTACAATGCAAACAATGAACCTTATAGAAGGAGTGAATTTAAGAAGGCATTCCTAATACATGTTTTAAATGTAACAGATATTGGCCTGAAACTTAGTAGTGGTCATTCAGAATGCCATGGCAGCATAATGTCTGTCTTATTATAATAACTTACGTTCTCAAGAAAATGTGTGTTTTTTTTAAGTAGTGAGACTACTATTCTTGATTAACATAGAAATCCTCAAAATACTTAATCCACTGTTGTTGACTATACTTTAGGGAAAAAAAAAACTTAGAAAATAATTCTTGCATCTTATGTAGAAAATGGTACAAAAGAAATGTGACCTTTAAAAAATGTCATTCCTACGTTCGTGCTTGGGATATATTTCAATTTAAATTTGAATCTGTTCTGCTTTAAAGTTTTTAAGTTTTAAGTAGTATTGCAAACCTATACTCATATCTGGTTATTTCAGAATTCACATTTATATAATACAAATTTAAATATTTTAGATTCTATTTTAAAGTTCTTTATTTTATGCATGCCCATCCACTTCGCATTTCAGTTATTGGAAAAATGTCAAAAAAGATTATATTGAAAATGTTACCCTATATGAAAAATTATTTGGGTTGCAAGTGCTGCATGTTCTTTGTTTATGTCCCCACTGCAGCCACCTAGAATTTTTTAAAAAGGAAACACCTGCTTGCATTCTTGGTAAGTTCAGTGAATTTCAAAATACACTTTCTCTTTGAGAATCAGAGTTAGAGTATAACATCAAAAATTTATAAACCTCATTGTATGCTTTGCTTACCTGAATGGGGCATCTGAATTTTGGTGAAAAGTAAGAATTCAGGCTTTAGGATATGGTGCAGAAGCTAATGTATTGACTGTCTCCAGGTACTTCCCTTCAGACTTTAAAATCAACAAAATGCCTTTGCAGATTTCTCAACAGCCACTAGGGGCATTTCATGTTCTATGAGAACCACTACTGTAGAGTGTCAGCACAGGATGGATGCGCATAGCTTGTTGGTGTATCAGGTTATTATAGCTCATGGATATGACCAATGCTAAGCTGTAGTCGGACACACAGTCAAATTGTCCCATTTACCAGTGAGAAAATGCACACCTCTTTAAAATGGTCTCCGTGATCATCGATGCTGAAGATGTTTTCTGCCTTGTAGACCAGCTGCCAGCCTCTCATGCTGTAGTTTCTTTTAGACTTGACTCTTTTTATTACAGTTGTTGTGTTGAACTTCTCCATTACTGTGATTCTTCTGGGGAGGAAATGTATAAGCACCTTTAGCAACTAAATATTATGAATCAAAATATAAATTCTCACCCATCAGATAGTAATTAATGTAAGCCTTAAATGTAATGTCTTGTTTATGGTCATAAATTAACTCATTTGTGAGCTTTCAGTTAGTTTTTGCTTACCTTCATGAATAAAGCCTGGTGTCTTGTTTTTCTTCTTTCTTGGTTGTATAGAGATTAACCATTCCAAGCAGCTGCCCCAGAAGTTTTGCTGAACTCTTACATCAGTGCTGGGAAGCTGATGCCAAGGTATGTGTATATTTGTGTGTGTGTTTGATGTATTCCGAATTCTGAGATTCCCTCTGCTTGCTTGACTTTGAGTTTTTAAAGCCTGGGCTGATAAAACCCATGCATTGCTTTGCTGCTCCCATGAGCCCCGGATTGGCTATTCAGACTTCCCCTTGACATCTGCTGATCTTGTTCCCTAGAAACTCTTCCTTGACTCATAGCACGCTAGCTCATTGTTTGAAATCTCTAGTAATATCGGTTGCATCTTCTTGTTATAAAGATGGCTGGCACTGTTGGAAGCAGTTGATGTATACTAACTCATTTATTCTTCAGAATAACTCGAGGAAATAAGTGCTGCTATTCTCTTTATTTTATGGATGAGGAACCAGGGCGCACAGAAGTTAAGTAATGAGCCAATGTCCCCGTAGCTAGGAAATGATGAGGTTGGAACATGAGCCGCAGGGGTCCCTGTTCTTAACCATTGTACTCTGTTGTCTTTCTAACTAAAGATCAGGCAAAAGAGCACTTCTCAGGAGTCTTGCCATGTGCTCCCTGCCCTTCTCACTGCTGTTTTGGAGGCTATTGCAAGAGAGTTGGAAAAATCCCAAAACTTAGGCTTTCATGTGGTTATCATATTTGAGTCCATTTCCTTTCCCTGCAAAGATCATTTTAAGACTCTCACATTCATATGGAAATATTTATAGATAAAATGATAAGCTAGTCTTGAATTTGCTTCAAAATAAAATAAAGGGAAATGAATGATGACAGAGACTAAACAAGGTTGGCCATGATAATTTTTAAAGCTGAGTGATAGGTATACAGAGGTTCATATAATAAAAATTTGAAAAATTAAAAAGGTCCTTACAGATTAAACATTAGAATGAGAGAATTACATTCAAGAAAAAATAAACTTTTTGAAATGTGTCCAGTTTTTTTTTATAGAAATACATACAGAAATACAAACTTTCTTTTCAACAGAGATCTAAAAAGAAAAAAATTAGGAATAGAATTTCTTTCTCAATTTAAACCCAGTTCCCGTTGGAACTCCTCCCCTCCCCAGGAAAAATTAATGATGTAACATATAGTCTTTTCTTCAACATGCTTCTCCTGTGGGAGTAACTCTCAAACAACTGTGGGATGTGCTAGCGTAGCACGGAATTCACGTTGCTGTGCAGGCCCACGGAGAGCTGAAGGCAAGTGCAACAGCCCAGCCAACCCCAGGTGACAGGCCCCCGCCCCAGCATCCTGCGCCCCACGCCCCCCTGCCGGCTTGGCTGGCCAGCACTTTGTTTTGAAAGTTTGTGTTAGTTCTGCCCAGCTTTGTATATTTCATCTTTGCCCTTATAATTAGCAGCTTCAACCTTTGCTTTCACTCCTGTTCATAAAATTACCTTCACCCTTTTTAAATGTCAAGTCCTATATTTACTTAGTATCTTCTTCATTAAAGAACTTCCCATTTTGAAATGTTTTCTCATTTGTTATTTTATTTTCAGTATTCTATGACAATTTTGCATAAACGTTTAGTCATCTGTTTAGGCCCTTTTGTTTTAGTGTGCGATTTTGCAGAATATGGGAATTTTTTTAAGCATTAAGAGAAATGCCTGCCCACAGCAACTAACCTAGTAGAAACCGTAAGCGTCCGTTTGCCGACTCGCTGCAGGACACCTTGCTGAATGCTCTGACACCCTTCCGTCCTCGTCCCTGCAGTTATGTGTCCCTGGTGGCACAGTCATCTTGGCAGTACTTTTCTCTCCGACACTTAAAAAGAAATTTCACCTGAAATTATTTGCATTAGTGCAACTAGATCTCTATCATTGTGATTGTATTTTGGAATGCAAAGCAGGTTTTGAATTTCTTAATCAGAAACTCTGTACCACATTAATTAAAATTCTAAGAATATACATTTATGGTGGGTTAATTAAATGATGGTGTGTTTAAACACACCATCATTTGCCCATTCACCATACATTATGCCCATGAAGTTGGGGTGTTGAGGTCATGAAGTTAGCATGTTAACATGCTTTAATCATGCTAACACAAGGGATCAGCTGACTCTCTTTAGGACCAAAGGAATCTTGTATTCTAGCCAAGTGAAATATAAAGAAAGCTTAAAATTATTTTTGGTGCCTAAATTCGTGACATTTTATTCTAATAAAGGACTAATACATGCCCCCTGTATCTGATGTGATGGCACACCCAGCCGCACCCACATACCTGCTGGCTCATTGCTGATCTCCTCCAGACACACCTCATAACCCTCCATTCCCTGAACATACTCTCTTCCTTCTTTTCTTCGCCTCCCTCCCCCCCATTCCTGGTGTTCTCATTACCCCAGGCCGTGCTTAGTACCCTTTTCCTAAGCCACAATCTAGGCTACTGCGTACCTTGTTTACAAAAACACCTTTTCTTCCTAAATGAACCACAAGCTCTATGAGGGAACTGAAGTAGTCCTTGTGAGCGTCTCCCTAAGCACCTCACATAAACTTAGTAAGTAAATGCCCACTTGATTGTTGACTGAAATCATCAGGGCTGTTTCAGGAGAGGCACATTTCAGGCCTCTAGTTGCAAGCATGTGGTCTTTCAGCTAGAAGTTAGCCCCTGTCCTGTGCACATATATAGAACAAGAATGGCTAAAGTAGTTTCTTTTTGTTTCCAGCCCTTAGACTTTAGAGTATTAACACATAGATTAAAGCATTCAGCTCACCTATAGAAATATATTTTTCTGTAAGGACAGGGAAATGTTTACAAGTTGGAATTAGGTAATGTCAGAGCACTCCAGTGATTTACATCAGGTGCTCAGAATATTTTATTAAGAAAAGAAGGAAGGAAAGGTGGGTATTGGTTCATCCTATAATGACATGCCTAAATAGGGAAAAATTGAACTAAAATCATAATTTTGATAGAAAGTGGGTTTTATCCTCACATGATAATGTATTTTGAAAGGTCAGATTCTTGTGTTACACCTTCTGTGTGATACCACACAATTCATACTTTCCCAAGACTGACTTTCCTTATGTATAAGATGAAGATAACAAATATAGAAATAATGAATATAGATGTTTAATAAATTGTTCTGCTGTGGCTTTTTAAGTAGGCAAACCCTACATAATACCAAACAGGGACCTACTCCCTTCCGAGGGACTTATATAAGATCCAAGACCAAATGTGGTGTTCTGAAACTGGAATCCTCACAAAATATTATTGCCACAAAATTCTGCAGGGTTGTTGCTTTTTAAATGTTCACTTTGATCACTTCTAACTATATATTCCAACTATAGAATTAAGGTTCTAAGGATGATTATCATCCAGCTACAGAAGAGTTTCACCTTATTTGAAGAATAACCTTATTTGAAGAAGGAAAAACATTTTTCTTTAAAAATTCATCAAGTCCTCCTGCTGGTTTTCCATGCAAAATGAAAATCCTTTATTTGTTGTGTAATTACTTCCTGTGCAAATGATTAAAACATTTCTCTTTTTGCAACCTGACCTTTGTGGCAGAAATTAAAATGGGAACTAAGTCAAAAGAAGACAGAATATTTTCCAAATTTACTACTTAAGTCATTTTCCTCTTTGCTTAGAACACTTAACACACATCACAGCATTTAGCAGCCTAGGCCCTCTTTTTAAAACACATGTACACGGCTGCACACAGGTCTGTGTGTCCTTAGAAAAGTATAATCGTGACAGAACTCAGAATAAATATCCCAGTTTTATATTCCTGAAAAATAGAACGTAGGAAGCACTCAAGTCCTGAGAGCAAGCCACCTCAACATTGTTCCTTTTTGTTTTTGTGCTCCTAAATTAAAATGCATGTTTTAATTACGGCAACTGTAATTTGTTCCAAAATGGTGTAATTATGAGGCATGATGAAGAGAGACTGTGCATCATCCTTTTATTATCTTTCTCCATTTTAGCTGTAACCTTTTGTCTCAACCTTGGCTTGATAGGCTGGTGTAGTTCCTGCTAGTTAAGGAGGGGCTTTGGAGCCACTACTTTTTCGGGGTCTGGTGAACAGTCCCTTCCAGCGTCCCAGAGCCCATCTCTCTGTCATGTGAAATTAACATTGAGAACAATGAAGTTATGACGGCCTTTACATTGGGGAATTTTTCCTGATAGCTAGTTTAGGGAATTTCATTAGTTCTAATATTAATAAGCAGATTTCCCCCTAATGTTTTATTATAAATTTTTTCAAACATACAGAAAAGTTGGCATATTTTTCAGTGGCTGTTGTTCTGCCCACCACCCCTACTCTCCTATTTGCTCTCTACAACACTTTCTTTAACCCACAGACAGGTTTTTAAAGCATTTAACTTTTCAGGAGTCCTAATCATATATGAAAGAGAGAATTAGTACTTTTCTCACCAGGAGAAAATATTATTTTTCCAACCTTAAACTACATGATAGAAAAATGGCATCTGAGTTTATTCTTTGCAATAGTTGATTGAAAGTAGAGAATATGGTTCCCTAAGCCAGAGTGATCCGACAGTTGTAAATCAGGACATTGTATATCATATTTCATTTTGTTCTGGTGAGCTGATTACTCTGTGTGTGGATTTTCTCTTACATTCTACTTTAAGTCCTGACAAGTGACTATTTATTTCTCTTCAGAAACGACCGTCTTTCAAGCAAATCATTTCAATTCTGGAGTCCATGTCAAATGACACTGACCTTCCTGACCAGTGTAACTCATTCCTGCACAACAAGGCAGAGTGGAGGTAGGCGGGCTCCCCGGGGGCCTGTGTCCCTGGCTAACTGCCCTGGAGATGAGAACCAGAGAGCTTAATGATAGTCCTGATTGCTAATCGTGGTTTAGAAATTGCTTTTTGGTTTGGCTTTCTTTTAAAGATTTTTGAAGCTCTAATAAGTCCTCCATTTCATAGTTAAGCAGAAAAGAGTGTTGCTCTAAGCTTTGTTGCCTTATCGTATGTCTAAGTATTTGGAAAGAATATTGAAATCATATCTTCTGAGACAAAAGGTGGTTCCCAGACATTTCTCTGTATATACTATGTTAGGAAGCTTTGGCCTCTGGTGAGCAATAAAAGTGCCATTTGCCTTGATATTTGCAGGACCCTGTATCTGCTGATGGAGGAGGTAGGGAGACTATCAAAACACTTAAAAGGAAACTTTTGATGTGATAAATCCTGTTAGAGTTTGTCAAGTGTAAAGCAAACTTAGTAAAGAGAGAACTGTATTGTGTGAGTGGAAGCAGTAAACCTGGGATGAGATAGTTGAGCCAGGTCACATGATGCACTAATATAAATAGCATGTTTGGGAGCTGACATTATTCCTCCCTGACGCAGCAGAGATTTAAGTAACTTCATCTCTGCTCCTGGTCGGGGCGGCGTAACATGACTCCTTACGCCACCTGCTGTTGCCAAATGAATACTGCATGCACCTTGAAAATGACCGACTTGTTTACTCCTGTCCTTAGGTATTTCTCTGAACTTTCTGGTTGATTGGTGTTTTACAGTAACCTTATTTATTTTTATTCTGTGAAATCTCTATCTAAGTCCCAGGAGTTGAGTGAATTTTTACATAGGGACACAAAGAAATACTATCTTTTCTGGTGTAGGTATGAGGCACTTTGTTGTGGACTGAAGTAATTAGCAAAACAAAATGTGTGTGTAATATTTTTCTCCAACTGTAAGAGATCAACACAAATCTAATGAGATCACTCCCATTTAAAACCCTTATGTCTGCTCTACTCTTAGGACAAAGGCCAAAATACTTAAAACTTATGAGACCCTCTGTGCCATGGCCTCAGCAGCTTCATTCCATCCCTTACATTCTGGCTTTAGGTCCCTCAAAAGATGCATATTTTTTCCTCATCAGAATCCTGGCAAACGTGGTTTTTTCTGTTAATGCTCATTCCGATTAAGGGCACACCACTCCCGATGGCAACACCCAATCTTAGCTCCTGTGTCACTCAGAGAGCAGCTGCCGACATGTCCCGGAAGCGTCTCCTGACTCCAGCCCACCTGAGGTTCTGCCTTGTGTGGTCTGAGAGCATCTTCTTTGTAGCCTCTATTGCTGCTGGATTAATAAGCAGTGCTACCGCTTTTCCTTTAATGTGTGTCTCACTGGCTAGAATATAAAGAGTCAGACAATCCCTTTTGTTCATCACTGGACCTGTGGCATCCAGAAGCTGCCTTGAATCAGCAGTTGCTCAAGAAATATTCAGGAAAGGCAACACTGTGGTCATAACAATGTGAAAAGACACAAGAGAATGTGAACATGTAAGGCGATTTGTTTGCTGTGATGCCTGTGCTGCTTTTATTCATTCATTCATTCATTCATTCATTCATTCATTCATTCAGATATTCATTTGTTCATTCATTCAGATATTCGCTGAGCCTCTGCCAGGCAAGGTGCCTTATAGGTACTGGGTGTGGCGATGAGGCGGAAGGCTTCCGGCGCGCATGCAGTGTTCACTGTTACTACTAAATATAAACATACTCATAGCGACTTCATTACTGTTTTGAAAGTGTTATGACAGTGGGTGTAGATGGCTGAGTATATAAAATGTGGAATCTAATGTAGTCTGAGGAGATAATATAAAGGATGATTCCCTGACGAAAGGCTATTTAATCCTCTATCCAAAGGATCAGGTGGATTTGAAATATGACCCTTAATATCGGTGAAGTAGGGAGTCTTTTAAACTATATCAATGAAATCTGAAAATAGAGAGTTTGTAAAGTTTCCATATAAAAAATGTAAAGCCTTCTTATGGCCAAAAGCAGTACCCATCATAAATGAATTGCAGGATGAATGGCATCCTGTTAAAACTTTTTTTCCCCTATATGGGAGCCTGGGTGGGGGGGGGCTCCCTCATTGGCTCTCTTTCAGGAACTAGTTAATCCTGAGAGCTGGAAAGAAAATAAATTGATATATCTTTCCCTGAACCCCTAAACCGCAGTTTGAAAAGCAGCAGAATTGTTTTAACTGAACTTGGCAATTGGTTAAAAACATGGGAAAGAATAATAATATTGACTGCAGTAATACCAGTGAGCACAGCTGTAATGTATTACATTTCTACCAGATGCTTGGACTTTTTTTAGATTATCTTTTTTAATCCACGTGGCAGCCCTATGTTAGATCGCAGATGCAAAAACCAAGGCCTGGGCAGGTCAGATACCTGCCCACGGTAGTGCAAGGCAGGCCCGTGGTGGAGCCCGGCAGGCTGGGGTCACAAGCCTGGGGTGGCCCATGTGCTGAGAGGTCCCTCGCTGGACTTGTGGACGGTGCCCTGCCACCCACTCATCAGCAGGCGCTGTCGCCTTGACCACATTCCGTTTCAGTGACGGAAATTATTACAGGGCTTGATCATTTTAGGTTATTAGGGTAAAACCACTGTGTCACTCGATATGCCAAGTGCTGAAAGGAATCAAATGTTTTGTCGGCTTATCTGGATATTTCCAAGGACAAGACATTCAGACTGCTCCCCTCTTTCTCCCTACCATATTTCTGGTGTCTGAAACCATTTGACTCACGTGCAGTCTGATTCTAGACTCTGGTGTCTTTGGCTAGCGCCCATTTTCTGATAGAGCCTCCTCTACACATAGACCAGATGGAACACCTCGTTTCAGAAAATGTAATGATTATGCTGAAAATTCCTTTTTAGATGAAGTTATTAAAAACCATACAAATTCTCTTCTTTCCTTTGACTAGATAAATGGTAGGGAAGAAACCTAGCACCAGACACCACCCCCCATATTAAATGACTATATTAAATGACCCCCCCTATATTAAATGACCCCCCACTCCGTCCCCTCACTCTGTCTTGTCTCTCTCTGGTGACCTGACAATAAAAGTGGTGAGCATTCAGAACAGAAAGGTGTCATCCTGTCAGTCATGTTGCGTTATCCTTACTGTTCACAGACCCGTGGAGCCTGCTGTGGTGGAGCACGACATCTGTGTCTCTTGACAAGCAGTCTCTTGGCTGCGTTCTTTGTGGGTGACCAAAATAGTGTTACAGGTCCTCCCTGGTGGCACAAGGGGTTAGTCTCGGCACTATGAAGTCATCAGCAGCCACTGCAGCGCGAGTTCAATCCCCGGCCAGGGAGTTTCCCACATGGCACAGCAGACCTCTCCTGCCTTGCCTGCTGCTCCCCTCAGCAGTGTATTCCAGTGGATCTGCCTGTTCTGCTCCCCACTCTCTCTCTGGTGGATCCTCTCACCCCCCGCACCTCTGGCCTACATCCCAGCTCTTGTGTGCATAAATAAATAAAATAAATCTTCAAAATACTGTCACAGCAACATGTCTTCCTAAAAAAATTTTTTTTTAAAGTTCACATTTGCAATTTGGATATTAGCACAAGTCATTTAATATAGAATAGTAAATTTAATATAACTATTATATATATATATATATATATCTCATGTCATATACATGATATAACTGTTTTTACAAATCGGCCTCTGATTGATTTTTAATTTTTTTAATGACATACCATTGTTTTACATCCTTGTTAACAAATGGACCTTTTATTTCAAAGGAAGTTTGTTTAGTGAAAGAAGATAACTACAGCTCATTGTTAATATTTTGCACACACAAAATTGATAGTTGTTGAAGGACAACTTTGGTTGGATATTGGTTGGTTTCACTCATCTATGGACTATAACAAAAAAAAACCAAACATACACAGGCAAAACACAGCAGGAATAAATCTTGGACTTTGTGAAGGAATTTATTGGTTACCAAAGGGACTGTGGGGGAGGGAGACATAAAGGGTGTTACCACCAGTAGTTTGGTGGAGGGTGAGTGGATCACGTGCACATATGGAAGAGCAAAAATGTAACCCCCAAATTCAAAAAATTTTAAAAATGTATTGATCTAACAAAACCCTTCTTTTTCCTCAACTAAAACACTTCAAGTACATTTTGTAGAACAGAAAGTTGACGTAAATGTATCAACAGATGCATGTAAGGCAAAACAAGGCATTAACAAAAACAAAGGAGAAAGGGGGCAACAGGGAGTAGCTGTGTCTGTGTTAACCTCCAGAGCTGGGTTAATCTCTTAATGGCACATCACCTCCAACACTGCGGTCTGGTCCCCGAGCATCTGGGGGAAGCAGTGTTGGGACACTAGACCTAAAGAGGCAGACTGAGGGAGCCTGTTTACTCAGTCAGTGGCTTTTTCTGTGTCACAGCTCTTGGCTTACTTAAGTGTTGATCTGGTTTCCAGAAGGGCTGAAAATCACAGTGGGCTCCCAGAGCTGGAACTCAAGATGAATCCTTGGCTTAAGTCACAAGTGAAATTGAATGCATTGGCCATTTACCCTGATCAAAAAGAACACCAGTGAGCTCAGTCTCCTTGGCAGGAGAGTTGAGACGCGGTTGGCAGAAGCAGCACATCCGCGGCGGCCTAGCCTGCTGCCATCTCCCAGGGAGCCAGCCGACTCTGCTCCTCCTTTAGCCCTCTCGCCCTTGCTGGGAATGGCTTCTTTATTCTATTCTGTTATAAAAGTGTAATCTGAGCTCTCCACATTGATTTTTTTTTCCACCTCAACCCTCCATTTGAAAAATCAGAAATAAACTTGCCAACGATCATAAAATTCTTGTCAGAAATATCAGGGACAAAATTTGGGTTTTGACATAATTCTGAAAGATTGCTGATTTAGTGCCTTTCTTTAGGGACTGTAATGTGACTTATATTATTTCATAATTTTCCAATGGCACCAATAAAAGAGACAGATTGTTGACAGCAGGTACCTTTACACTTAACTCCTGTTTCCCTTGCACTGAGGTACTTTTTCGATATCCAGTACAGTATTGGGTCCAGACTCAATATCTGCCCCCTCAGTTGGGTTTTGTCAGCTAATACCCAAAATCTTCTTGTTTTCATTCACTTAGTTCTCATCTACATGGACATTGGAATAACCTGTCTACTAAGCTTGATTTTCCCTGAAAGTAAAAGGAAATCATTGTATTACATATATTAATTTAAATCTGGGGGCTCCTGCCCAGAGTTAAGGTGTCAGCCAGGTATATGCAGCCAGGAATGCAGGTTTGGCTCAGTGGACCTGGAAGCTGCTGTGGGCGCCGCTCAGTTGCTGCCCTGCAACAGCCACCTGTTTCCAGCCTCTTCCTTCTGCATCCTTCTCTGTGTGCCTCAGCCAGCCCTTCCTTCCCCTGTGCTCTCCCTCTGTCCCTCTCCCTTTCTCTCTAGTTCTCCCTTAATCTCTTACAATTATGCTCTCGTTACTGTTGCTTTTCTCATGGACCATTCGGAAACTCAAGAGAAAGAATTTCCAGTTCCCACAACATAAATTTAACATAAAAATTCATGCTGAGCCATCTTACTACGTTCAGTGTGCTCTGTTGTTTAAAGGGCATTTTTCTGTAACTGCACATACTGTTCCAACTTAGGAGGTTAGTCAGCCTATGGAGGCTAAGGAGGGAAACACCTTTTAAAATGATTAGAGTTAAACCTTAGAATTTAACTTAGAATATTAGAGATCATCTGACTCAGGATTTCTGACACTTATTTGATTATAAAAATCACCTAGAAATTCCTTTACTAATTACTAGAAAATCTGGGTTTGACCCAGCCCTACTGAATCATAAACTCTTAAGGAAGAGTCCCTGGAATCTGTATTTAGTTGTTGTTTTTTTTTTTTAACAAACTGTCCAGGTAATTATTAGGGTCAAGCACTTCGGGGAACTCTGATATAATTACCACCCTTTACAACTGAGGAAACGGAGTCAGATTAATAATCAATTGCTTGAGCTACTCAGCCAGTGAATAGGCTAATGTGAACTTACTAATGGTATGATGTTGGTCACCTAACCTGTGTACCATTTTTCTGTGTCTATGTATAAGACATTAGTACCTGTTCCTTGGTGATGAGGTAACACATAGTAGTGCTTTAAACTGTGAAGCGCTGCATGAATGTAAGCATTTATTAAATGACTAGACCAGGACACCAGCTCCATAGGTAAGACTGTATCCTAATGGTTCTTCAGTGCTTTTTTGAAGTATTTTGAGTTTATTTTTCAATCTAGAAATTGCCTGTTGATTTTGAGGGATATGAAAGATTTCTTCTTTCTTATGATTTGGTTTAAAAGCACAAATTTTAAAATATGGAAGTTTTTTAAGACATTCAAAATAGACCTACCATATCATCCAACAATCCGTCTCCTAAGTATCGCTCCAAAGAAAGTATAAAAAGTAGTTCAAAGGGATATATGCACCCCTATGTTACAATAGCCCAGTTATAGAAACAACTTAAGTGCCAGATGGCAAATGAGTGGACAAAGAAGATAAATACACAGTGGCATATTACTCAGCTGTAAAAAAAAAAAAAAAAAAGAAATCTTGACATTTGCAGCAACATGGATGAAACTGGAGGGAATTATGCTAAGTGAAAGAAATCAGAAGGAGAAAGACAAGTACCAAATGATTTTACTCTTCTGTGGAATATGAAAAACAAAGCAGAGAAACAGACAAAACCAAAACAAGCTCTTGAAATATGACTGCAGAACTGAGGCTACCAGAAGAGGAGGTTGGGGAACACTGTGGGACGGGGACCCAGTGGTCTATTGGTGGAGGATTATTGGTGCTTTGATGATAGGTGTGGTGTGATAACTTACACTCATCAAGGTATGAATCTGTACACCTAAAACATATACAGTGTTGTAAATCAATGTTACCTCAATAAACATAATCTTTAAAACAAGTTTAAGTACAAATTTTAGCGTTTGACTTTGATGAGCATCCTGATGGCCCAGTAAGTATTTATTAACTCTTGAGCAGAACTGAGACTTAAAACAATTATTCCTCTGCAGATGTGAAATTGAAGCAACACTTGAGAGGCTGAAGAAACTAGAACGTGATCTCAGCTTTAAAGAGCAGGAGCTCAAAGAACGAGAAAGACGCCTGAAGATGTGGGAGCAAAAACTGACAGAGCAGTCCAACACCCCGGTGAGTGTTCCCCAAGGGGTCAGCTTACTCCCCATCCCCTTAGAACCCTGGCTTAGCATGGAGCATGGCAACTCTCCTGCCTTCCTCCCACTGCCACCTCCTCTCCTCCTGCCTTATGCCTGTGTATTAAAGGGCCTGCATTTATACTCAAGTAGTGCTCATAACTAATTTCAATTAACACATTGCCAGAAATTTAGAAGACGAGCTTACCCTACTTCTGGCTCTTTCCCTAAGAACTTTGACTCTGTCAGTGTGTTTGTATATTAGAATTACAAAAATAAAATCTAATGTATTTTCACACCATCTGTTAGGTCCCAGCACATATGCCTAATGCTAATTAACTCTTTATAGTTCATCAGTAATTATTCAGTGAACACCAAGGCAGCTAGCTGTCTGAGAAAGTCTTTGAAGTGGCAGAACTTTACCAAATTTTCCTTGTAAAATAGAGCTATAATATAAATTAAAATGGCATATAAATGATAAGCAATAATATATCTTACCCAATTTAGTGTTGTGGTCCTGGATAAAAAAAGATTGGGAAAAAGACTCAGGAGAAGTTTCCAATACTTACTACACCTATGAATTATCTTGATTTTCCCCAAGTCTTACATTTAGAGGAATATTAAACTTCTATTTAATGATTTTGTTATTTAAACACTAACCTTGAGCTTACATGCTGATATGATAGGTTAAAGTCTAATCAAATTTCAGCATTCTTCCCTATTTTAAATGATTCATTCTTTGGGAAATTAAGTGTACATTTATTATTGGTTTTCCCAGAGTTTCTACATTTGTCCACTTTAAAATAGCAAGAAATCATAAATTAAAAGTAAACTTGTATATTTAAATTCATAAATATTCTTCACTTTGTTATGTTCAAAAACCTTTTCTGTTTTTAAAAGTCTTAATCTCCATTAAGCAACCAATGTCCGATTAAAGTGTTTTCCAATATCTGCAGAACAAAATAGATTGGATCCTTTTACAATGGATGTGGAGAAGCAGCCTGATATCCAAAACAGGAAAATACAAGATTTAACTTTTTCAAAAATGGCTGGTTATCCAGGGAATCCCAAAGTAAGGGCTGAATTGCTCCACGTGAGGCTGGCATGGGACACTTAAGAAGGCGCCACAGTAGATCAGTTCAGTGAATGTAACTTGGCTGTCAAGAAAGAAGTCAAGGGAAGTTTCTTTTCTGGTTGAATTGATACCAAAAGACAGATGCAGAAGCATCACCCTAAGGAACTGCACTCTCAGAGCTGATGAGAGGCAGAAAATATAGCCTTGTCCCTTGAACACATCTTCTGAAGTCTGAGGTTGGAGTTTATTTTTTATTGTTTACTTTTTTGAGTACATTGAAATCTTAAGCTATAAAGCACTGCATGGCTTGACTCTTTGTAAAGGTAGCATTATTAAAAAAAAAAAAAAACCTAAACTACCTATTAAAGTATGCTATAGAACCTTTCTTTGGTTTATTGGCATTAGTTTTGCTAAGAAATTATGGACTGCCTTGCACCCGTTGTTGCTATTAGTAACGTAGTTGTGTAGTAAATAATGAAACACTGTGAGAGCTCGGTAGGTTGTGTGCTTGTGTTTCAACTGCAGAGAACTTTCTGTGAAGGAGCCGCTCTGAGGGCTCCGCTAACAATGGACGGCACACAGCCCACCGCGATGAGATTGTCTGCCTTTTTCTCCTTATCAGGGCTAAGTTTTCTTTCTTGACTGTTCTGCTTTTAATGTCTCTTCTGCTTAGTGCTCATATTTCTGAAGGAAAGAAAGTTTGTGCTCAGGTATTTTATAAGTAGCTGTTTTCTTTCATCCTCACATCAGTTTCGAGTTGGCTTTCAATGAGGTTTCTTAGAGAAAGATAAAAATAAGCCTTCTAAAAAAGTGGTGGCTGGAGGTTTGCATTGATTGTGTGTAGCTTCATTTTAATTATAAAAGTTATGTGTACATAGCTTCATTAAAATATTGTATTGTTGGATTTATTTCAAGGACTCAATTGCTTTCCTGAAATTAAAACATCAGTTAAAAATAGCTGGAAAGGTGAATTCTCCGTATGTATTTGTGGACAATTTTTAAGAATTATTCTAGTAGTTTGATAGAAAAATTTGTTTCTTTTATGAGTAAGTTCTTTTGAGAAAGACATTTGTTGAGATCTTTAGAATATAATGTGAGGAAGCACCTGTGAAGTAATTTGATAAAAAACAACAAGGAGTTCTTGAGAGTATCTGACAATGGAGAATAGATTTGAGAAGCTGGACATTTGCATGGAAAATAACATCCAGTTTCCAATGTTAAAAAATCTAGAGTAGTTCTTTTTTTCTTCTGTATCATGGTACTTTTCAGCCAAATTACATGAAATTCTTATGGAACCAGCAACTCTAGAGGTCTTTTCCTGATAGAGAGATATTTTTTTTTTTTTAAACTCAGCTTCACCTTCAATTTTAAAATGAAGAAACTGGTCCTAAAAAGTACTTCTACTCCCTGAATGTAAAGGTTAACACAGTATATCATTTGTACATTATCATAAATTTACTTACATTTAAACAACATTGAAGATGTAAGCCTTAATTTGCTTAGATCTCAGAAGAAGCAGCAGTGCTTTTCCGATTTTAATACTTTTACCTGCAATGTGACCAATTTATGGAAATAGGTGGACTAACTCAAAATAATTGCATAAAGTAGAAGAGAAATGCTGTGTCTGTCTTGAAAAGGAGAATCCCTTGAATAACATATTCTGCTAACAGAAAGAAACATTCACAGTAGAGAATAGAGGTAGCAATTTAAATTAATACACCTTCCCTTTCTCCCAATTTTCCTATGTATTTACATGTTTGTTTATGATTTAAATGTTAGGCATTGAATCTGGAATTTATTCCCAAGTGAACCTTTTCATAAACTGAGTAATAATATTGCATCCGATTTGGCTATAATAAAAAGTAGGTGAAAACAAGTGAATTCTAGACTCATTTTTAGTTTACAGCCAAATACTAATCTAGCTGAAAAGGTAGTTAAGGACTCAGATTTCCCTAGACCTGCATGGACTGTGGAACTATTTTCATGCTTCTGCTAATCTTTCCTTGTTTGATACATGGTTTATTGATTTTTACTTGCAGCTTAATCTCTACTTAATTTTCTTTTTTAATGCTTAACTAAATGTTTCTGTGTGATAGTCAAATTGGGAAAAATTAAGAGAAATCCTAAAAGCTGTTTTGTTTTAAGCCAAATGAAGGCTTAAAACTTGCAACTTCCTTTCTACTTGATATTGGGCTTGCTGGAGTGCTTTGCAAACTTTTGGTTGTGATTTACTCTGTCATTTATAAATAAGGACAAGTGCACTGGAGCCACACCTGCCATTAAATGGGTTCTCACATAATCCCCTATATTCATTTATTTTACTAATCATTTACCTTCTATGCAGTAGCCACTAATTTTGTGGTATCTGTTTCCTTTATTTAAATTGGTTCTAATTTCTCTTTTTACTTCTGTCCTTTCTTCCCTGTGATAGCTTCTCTTGCCTCTTGCTGCAAGAATGTCTGAGGAGTCTTACTTTGAATCTAAGACAGAGGAGTCAAACAGTGCAGAGATGTCTTGTCAGATCACAGCAGCAAGTAACGGGGAGGGCCATGGCATGAACCCCAGTCTGCAGGCCATGATGCTGATGGGCTTTGGGGATATCTTCTCAATGAACAAAGCAGGAGCTGTGCTGCATTCTGGGATGCAGATAAACATGCAAGCCAAGCAGAATTCCTCCAAAACCACATCTAAGAGGAGGGGGAAGAAGGTCAACATGGCCCTGGGGTTCAGTGATTTTGACTTGTCAGAAGGTGATGATGATGACGGTGATGAGGATGATAATGACGTGGATAATAATAGTGAATGAAAGCCGAAGGCAAAGTAATGAAATTCACTGTTTGGAAAAACAAAAGAAACTTGTTATCTCAGTCTACAAAATCCAGTAAGGAGTTATAAGAAAACCAAGCACTACATTTTCAGGCTAATCATTTATATGATAGTCATTTCTCTATTAGTTTTACATTTGATTTGTTTTGCTTATGGAAAAAAAGGAGGAAATTAAGCCAAAAAGGTATATTTGATGAATCAGCAAATGTGGTGCCTGATTATAGAAATTTGTGATTCTGTATGCAATATTAGTATTTTTTATTTAGTTATTGACATTCTGGCTTTTAAAAAATGAATATATTGTAGCTTGTTTTTTATTTGATTTGATTTGGTTTATTCAGTTGTTAACAAAACTTATATTTTGAACAATCACTCTTAACTCTAATTCTTCTTTGACACTTGATGTTCTCATAACGTACGGCTTTTTTCCCCTCGTAGTAATACACTGTACTGTCAGAAATAATTGATAGCAACTACAAAATCCAGCAATAAAATAATCAAGATGAAAGAAGTTTATAACAAATACTTCTTCAGAAATACCTAAATGCTAAGGATTTGCAATACTTAATAGAACAGCTACTCAAAGCCATACCTGAGAGATGTTCTCAATAGTACATGTGAAGGAGAAACACTCTAATTTGAAACCAGCGGCAGGTGTTTGCAGGCTTTCCTACCTGTGCCAGCCCTGGAGACTTCTTAACTACAACACACTGTCATGTAAGGCTTAGCTTATACTTCAGACAAGGAGAAAGAGGTGGTCTGATGGAATACTTCCAAAAGTGCAAGTATGGATACAGTCTGGTCTGTGCTTTCAGGTAGAGAGTGAGAGAGAGAGAGAGAGAGAGAGAGAGAGAGAGAGAGAGAGAGAGTTTTCCAGAGGTATCTAATAATTTTGGATTCTAAACAGATATATAGGTATGTTACAGAGGAAACAAAATATTGTAAAAGGAATAGCAAAGATGAGTTATCCTCACTTTGGCTAAAGTGCAGGCCGAAGACTCCTCTTTATATCAAATCTACCCTTTCAGAGTTGTGTTTCTGAACTTTGACTCTGCCAGGCTGGTGTTAACCAGAGTAGATACAGACACAGCTCTGCAGACCTGGCTAGCTAGTGATATTCTGAGAATGTTATCAACTTATTTGCAAAGCTTATTTAAGGTCTAAAATACTGCTTTAAAAAAAAAAGCAACAGAACTATAAAATGTGTGTAGTTATGTAAAAAAAAGCAAAAGAACAGACTTTTTTTTTTTCAGCCTAAATGAGAAAGCAATACCATTCAATTGACAATTTAATCAAAGTAGCTTTGGTATTTCCTCCTGGGGAAGTTTTGAGAAAGGATATCATCATAGATCTGTTCCCTAATACTCTTTGTAAGTATATTCAGTCATAAAAATAACCTCTTAAGATTTGAAGTATGGTGTGCTTCTGACTCCCACTAAGAAGTGAAAAAGAACCCAAAATAGTCAGTACATTGTGCCAACTTTATTGGAGAAAAATAACTAATAAAATGGTCTGGGTGTGAGATGTAGAACAGTCTTGATAGCCGAGTGATAGAGAGATCATAGCTCAAAATCCTGGGTTCACATGCTCTGCAATCTTGGGCAAATCATTTAACCTTTGTGTGTCTGCTCAAACAGGACAGAGAATAGTACCCACTTCAGAAGACTGTTGTGAAAAGTAAATGAAATAATATGTGTAAAGCACTCACAGAACCAGGCCCGTGGCCTGTTAGTTAATGCCATCAGTTAAAGTTAGCTACTAGTAATTATGCCAATGAAAAGACAGGAAAAAATAAGTGGTTTCAGTAACCTTCTGGAAAAAGAAACTGTCGATTTCAAGTGATACTTGTTTAGCAGTATGAGATGAAATTAAACGTAGATCCCTTTCAGGAAAGATGCAGAGAACATTCTCAGAACGTAAGCTGTGCAAACGAATTTAATCTGTTGATCTTTGAAGACTGTGAATCCTGGCTAGGTTTGCCTAGTCTGAAGTGTTTGCTACCTTCATCTAAGTAAACACAGAAAGGGCAGGTCAACCTTCCCCCGGGAAGAGGGGTTCCCACATAACCACTGTGCTGACTATGCATGCATAGATACGTGCTGGTGACCGAGACAGCCACATAAACAGGCTACCTGCTTGTGCTTAGACAGAAAGAAGCACTCCCTGACACAAGCCCCGGTCCTCAAGCAGAAAACCTTGGAATGGAGCAGAAGGGACAGTTTTCAACTCTGGACTTCCCAGCATGCCCTGGGACACTGAGGCCCAGCAACCTGAAGGAGGGAGCTAAGGACAGTAATATAAAAGCTTCTCCTGGCAAAGACAAAGTCCTTCATTCCACAGATAGCCATTGAGCCCCTTCTCTCTGCCAGGTACTGTTCTAGGAACAGCCAAAAATCTTTGTACTCATGAAGCTTACAAACTAGTGAGTGAGGATGGACAGAAAATAAGACAAATGCATCAGATAGTGTGTAAATATTTGGTAAGTGCGTGCTGAAAAATGAAGCAGGTAAGGGGGAGACGGCACAAAGGGGAGTGTTGTGGTTTTTAGAGTGAGGTCAGGAAAGGCCTCAGTAGTAAGGGAATTTCTGTTGACTAATTTTAGAAGCTGTACTTTTTGTCAGAATGTAAACCTTGCCTCCCACTTAAGAATAATCAGCATAAATTTAAAACATTCTAAATAAAACTGACTTTTTTTCTTAATTTACATATAAATCTCTTATGATTACACATAAAGTTTGGTTGATAAAAAAGCCAAATAAACCTTGGAAAAATGGAGCAGAAGAGACAGAGGAAGCTAAGGACAGTAATATTAAAGCTTCTCCCAGCAAAGACAGAGTCCTTCATTCCACAGATAGCCATTGAGCCCCTCCTCTCTGCCAGGTACTGTTCTAGGAACAGCCAAAAATCATTGATAAAATAGCCAAATAAGATCCAAAGAGAAATGTCATAGGACTCTGTAGCCAGACCTAGGTTTACCATTAATTAGGTAATACTTCTCTAATCTCTCAACTGCTGATATTTGTCCTCACAAATATTGCAGAGGTGGTCGGAGATCAGTACTGTACCATCAAGAAACAGCAAGGATTTCGGATACAGCAGAATTGATGACCTCAGTGATAAGCTTGAAATTGCTCACCTAGAATTGGACCATAGATAATTACCACATGGCCTGGCTATATTACCTTCAGTTCAAATCAGTGTCTTTCTAGAGTTTGGAACATCCTTGAAATCTGAATCACATAAATAGAATTTTAAAATGACCTGACTCCATCTGCAATAATTATTTAAAAGACTTTAGACTCTCTTCATTTTATTAACTTGAAAAAGAAATGCTTATTACCCGTATACAAGATTACTAACTACAGTGTTAGCTATAACAGCTTCTAACTCACTTTTCTGATGAGTTTTTCGAAATGACAAATTGGTGTTGGATTTAGTTCCAATTGCTTGACTTACATATGTGTGTATATCTTTATAAAGAGTTATGAGAAACATAAAGATTCAAAGTAAGAATTGAAACTTAATTATGGTAATAACTGCTGGAACCATACAAATGAAAATACAACTACTCATCTTTATGAGAAAGAAAGGTTGATCATGTAGAATTTGGTGACACACTATTAGGAGATCTCAGCCAGGGTAGTGGTGTTTGGGAGTGCTGGAACATATTTTTGGTTATCACTGTAAATGGGGGTGGATCTAGTGCCGGGGACAATCTCACTCAGACTCAGCAAAGAATTCCATCCAAAATACCAATAGCATGCCTCTTCCTGCATCGAGATCCTGGCAGCTGTAGAGTCCACATTTAATTTTTCCCCTAACAAAATTACCCAAGTCAGAAGATGCATTTTCAGAATTACAACTACTACACAAACTGAATGTTGTAGGTTTGTGGCATTTGCTATAAATTACCACTTGTGGAAATGTTTTTTTCCCTTTAAGAATGATGCCTGGAAACTTTGGGAAACAGTTAAACTTACCTTGGGGCTAAGTGTCACTTTCCTGTTGTACTGAATCCACAATAAACAAAAAAGGAAAGCATCACTGAGATAGCTACAGTTCTGCAAAGTAGCCAGGTTCATTTAAAGGACCGTTTTCCTAACTTCCCCCCCCCCCACCTTTTTTTTTGGCAAAATCCTGTTATACTATTTTGCATAAATAAGCAATGGGAATGGGTTGAAGGCACATAGCATGTTTGGTTTTTGATGCCCTGGAACTATTGAGGGCTCGTTTTCAAGTCAGTGACTTTTAACATGCAGTAGCCCTGTGAGATTTGTTAGCAGAGGTATCAACTTGACCCCAATCATAATCAAGGAATTGGGTTGCAGGGAGGTTTGGGAGAGATCCAAACTGACTTCTCCTAACGCTATGATGTATATAACTATTTAGACTTTTTATTGGAGCAGTAAGACATTCATGAAGATAATTTTAAAACTTTTTCTGAATTAAATATTGATACTTTTTTTTGATTCTTGATACACTAAACTTGTTGCAGCTCTTTTGAAACTAGCAGTTTCACCATACCACCGATATAATTGAGCATGATTTTTCTATAATCAGGCACCTTTTGCTGTTTTTGATTAAGACTGATTTCCTGTTTAGATTTTAAGCATTGCCAGAGAGAAGAATCTGTTCTATTCTTTTGATTGTAGCACAGCCTGATAGCTCTAGATGCAGCATTTCTGTGATGAATAAATGAGCGTCTACCAGGAAATCTGGAGGACTAGCCATGCTTCCTCCGATTCCGACTTAGTTTGCACTCTACTGCCTGTGAGCTTCTGGCATGTGATTATTTACTTCAAAACTAGAATTTCAAGCACCTACATGAATTATTTTATATTGTGTGCAGAGTAGTATAGCTTTTCATGTCAGATACAATGCACTGCACATAATGCTTTCGCACTGTTAAAATTTTTGTACTAAATAATAGAAAATATTTATATTCTTTGAGTGTGAGCTTTGAATAGATGGCATTATCACTTTACTGTTTTTTTTTTATCACTTTACTGTTTTTTTTTTTTAACAAAACCTTTTTCTCAGTTATACCATTGCAGTTTTATTCTGAGCAAGCCCTATGCCAAATATCTTGTATAATGTTTGTATGGAATATTAAATTTTTCTCTTGTGTGGTAATACTACTCAGTTATTGACTTCATTGGAATTTGATATTCCAGCACAAAGTCCACAATGTATTCAGAAATCCAGGTTGGTGTCATACATTTTGTTTTGATGTGAACTTTTCTTTGCTTTCTTTTGTTTTAAGACTCCATTTTGCAATAAACGTTTTGACAGTAAATCCTTTTGTTATGTGTTGCTGTGTATATCGGATGTTCGCTAGCTTGGATTCCCAACAGCCTTTGCAGGAATCAGTGTCAAGTGTGTACACTGAGAGGGAGCTTTTCCCACCTGAAATCAATAGGAGTATAAATAATGAATTTGCGAAGAGATGGGCAGTTGGGCAGTCACAAGGTGGGACTGTGGTGTTGTTTTTTTTAACTCCAAAGAAGGACAGAGAGACTTAGGACTCACCTAAAATAGACACATTGATTTGTTAACAAGGTACACAAGCATGAAGGGAACAGTAAGGCACTGTGTGGCTGGAGATCATTAACTTTTACCTGCTGACTAGCCAGATTCAAACTGTCTGGAAGCCTGGCTCCAGCCTTCCCCCCGCTGATCTTTGCGGGCATGGTACAAAAATCTTGCTGGAGCAAATGCCGCCCCGAAGCCAGTGCCTGTCTCTTGGAGATATCGTCATAAGCTGTGCTGAGAGCCAAGAGAATTCTTCTCCTTTTGACATGAAAACCAGAGATGTTGGTTTTGATTAGTTGTTTCACTTCCAACCTTTATTCTATTTAAGAAATACTTATCAATTTTGTTTAGCACAACATTTGGGAATCGTATACAAATCAAAACACTACACATCCCCCCTACTCGCTATAAAAGCCAGCCTTGACTCAGGGAAATATTTCTGTAACTCAGTTTGTTGTTTCTTGAACTAATCAAAAAAAGTTCCTTATTTCACATTTGTTTCCGTGATGGAAAGGGAATGACATGTTTCTGCAGCTGTATCCAGCTGCCCTGTGAAGAAATAAAAACTTGTCATGAATTTCCTTTGATCAAGTTCAGTTTTAGAATCTATCCCTCAAGTCATTTTCCTTTCTGCATTATTAAAGCAGGTGAGTACCTTTGATGATTTCTACCTACATCAAGTATTCCAGAGGAGGGAAGGGGCAATTTGGAGGGAATCAGAACACTTGGGGGTAGCAGGGTATATAGAGTAGCAGCTTCATATGCACTTGCAGGTTACTTCTATTAATATGCACACACTACACATGCATATTTATTGTAACCACTAGGTTTTTTTTTTAAAACTGCTTGGTCCCCAGTGTTGGCCTCATGCCATACTGCATTGGGTACTCCCATTAAGCAAACATGCCCTGCAATCTTCCCTCACCCTGAATTCATCCACCTCAAACCACTATTTGCCTTGTTGCTTCTCATCTGTGATCACCTCTCTTCTTGCTCTTCAGTGCCCAGCTCGAGTCATTATGCCTCCATTCTCCCATCTCAGCCTGTGAACCCCAACTTTTCCCTGGCATACTCATAGACATTGAATTCCATGCCAGAGAATTTAGTTCCTTTCAACTTTAGTCATTCAACAAACCGTTCAATAAAAATTTGTCAGGCATCATATGCCAAACACTCTTCTTAGCACTGAGTAAACCAAGATGAGGGTAGCCTTGAACTCCTCCATGGATAAGCCAGATCTTTTTAATTTAATGACAAGATTAAACTAAAAGTTCCTTGAGGGCAGGGTGTGCCTTTCCTAGCAGGGTTTTGAGTGAGCCACAGTGCCTGCGGACTAGAAGGATTTATCAACCCACCCTCTGCTTTTTACACTAATAGTAAGTGCAACCAAATTCAACTTCTTTTGTGTCAGTTCACCCACAAAAATTATTTGTCACAGAGCTTGAATGACCCCTTACCATATTCTCTCAAGAACAAGCCAATCATTTTGGCAACCTAAGTTAGTGAATGCTAAAGGCTATACCACACTCTTAATTCCACTCACAGAACACAGATTTTTTCCCCAAAAACCATCAGCCTTTATTAGCTAGCCTTGGGCATCTACGGAAGTGAGCAGTTCTGGCTTTGAAAATGGTGCAGGCAGAAGTCTTATAAAGTCACTTCTCATGGCTGTGCACCTGACCCAGAGGGAGGGCAGTCTAGTTTTAGTTAGAGCAGCTGTGTGAGCTGGGTTTCTGTCCCTGAGACCTGAATCCTATGTGGTCTTAAAAATATAATGTAAGTCACACATTTAGCTAAACACTTAGACATTTCCCTGTTAAAATAACCATAAAAGTTTTCTGGCTACCAAGTGTTGGCTTTGGAATTTTCATTAATAACTGAACAGTCCTCATTTTGATTGAGAATTCTGAAGAAGGCTCTGGTATCTGACAAATGTCAGAAATTCTTTGACTGCCACAGCCCTAATGCAGGGTGCAACACTTCTGTGTGTGCAAGTACCAGGAGCAGAAACCCCCAAGATGTATGAAGCCGCTGCAGCGGCTCACAGAGGGCAGTGAATTATTACTGAGATTGATGCACATGACTGGCTTCTCTGGGCAGAGTCCTTGGGACACTGAGAAGTTCCACTTAAGCTCAGGAGAACTGTTTTCCATTCAACTTAATCGGCAGGAGGAACCAAATCAAGGCAGCAGCCAACAGTTAGTGAGACAAAGGGATAAACCAAGAGAAGACAATGGTGTTATTACCTTTTTTCTTTTTTCATTTCGTTCATGTTTCCCATGCAGCTGCTGCCTTCCTTTGAAATCGGCGCGTGGACCGAAGAGGACGTGGTAAGCTGCTTCTGTTCATGCTTCATTTGACCTGGGCACATATTCCCTAAATGCATCCACAAGTTTTCAATGCATCTAAAGGTCTCTAGGCCTTAGGAAAGACTTAACAGAGAGAAGCTGACAAAGTCCATGGTTTTCTATTTTTAGTACAGTGATGTTTTAAAATAAGGTCTCCAGGGCAGAGCAAATCTTTTCACTTCCCATTCCACATCCTTATTTGCTCTAAAAGGTGTTCCAGGAAATAAGGATGAATAGTGGTTACAAAATTAAAGGCATGAACCAGAATATCTGAAGAACATACTTGAAAAAAAATTGATCTTCAGTTTTCCTACAATCCCAGAGATGGATCTGAGCTGTGGTGGAAAAAGAGCTGGTTCAGGCCGTGCAAAACTGGGATTCTGCAAATTTTCTTTACTGCCTTTGGCCTGTTCAGAAGTGCCAGTTCCTATCTGCCATCTGCACTGACCTTCCCCAGAAGGGATGGACAGAGCTCCCAGACAGGTTTTGAGCTGGAGCCAGAGAGAGTACAGTTTTTGAGAGAATTCAGACAAACTCAGTCTCAAGGAAGTCCTAACCCTACACTCTGGGAGGAGACCTTGAGGAGCACACTTACTTAGCATCTCTGTTTCCTTAGTGAAAAACAGGTGTAGGAATTCTTGATCAGAGACCTCAGGGACTTACATCTATCCAAGTCCATTTTATTAGCTCAGATTATTATTAAATGTAAAAGAAAAGAAAAAGCTGTAATGCCAGACTCCACAGCTCCCCAGGAACAGACCAGGTGCCTCAAAATACAAATTCAGCACTAGAACCTCAGAAGGTCAGTTTACCTGTCAACCTGGTTTCTGAACTGGGGCCTTTCCCTCCCTGCCCTTTGTACTCTGGTGAAGGAAAACCACTTTCAGTATGAGCTAACCTCTTTGGCTTCTACGGGGAAAGGAAACTTGGCCCTCACTGCCTCTCCTTCTCCCACTCACTGCACCCTAGTGATGCTGAGTTTCCTGCCAACCCTGCTTAATAAGGAAAGAGGACTTAGAATCTCCTTTATTCACAGGCCTGAATATAATTCCATTGTCCCCAGCTGCAAAGTTGACCCATCTCATTTCAGAAGAAATTTTTTAAAGGCACTGAACTCTTAACAGCTGTTTTTAGTCATTGCTCTGTGGTTGAGTAGTTTTCAAACCATTTTAATAAAATTCCAGTTTCAAGGGCTCCCCAGAGAATTTGTGGGGCTGAGTTTAATCTCCCTTTGCCCAGGTAGTGGGAGAGGTGACCAATAAACATCTATCAAGAGAAATCCAGGGCTGAGTGTTACTGGGTTCATCCTCATGCTATTCAGAAAGCTCCACCCTTCAGCCTATCTCAGACCAGGCATAGAACAGAGGACACATCATCCCTATTTCTCTCTCCACGGCATTATGGTCCCTGTTACTCATACTTTTCCTGGGTACGCCAGTGCCCTTCAACAACCCAGGGTACCATAGGCTTGTTTGTAGAAAAATCATTATAAGTAGAACCTTCTTGAAAAGATTTTTTTAGTTTCTCCTAAATAAGGAGCAATATTAACAGTCCCTCATGTGTCCAAGACCCCCAAAGAGAAGGATTGCCTCAATTTCAAAGCTTGAAGATTTAAAGATATAAAAAAGAAAAGCTTACATTTTACCTTTAGGGTTGCCCCAGGAGTGAAAGATATTTTAATCTGTCGAAGATTTTGTGTTCTGTTGTTAAGTCTGGCCACTGACCACGTATGAATCTTCAAAACCATCTATGTCCTCTCTTTCACAGTATTTTTGGGTTCAGCAGCTCGTCAGAAAAGGCAAGTAAAATAGCTTACCTTCTTAATTTATGGAGTTAACTTTGTTTTGGACATGATTTAGTCTAAGTTTATTCTGCTTTCCAATCACCTCAGGTGACTCCTCAGCAGAGATGAGCGTCTATGCGAGCTTGTTTAAGGAAAACAACATTACAGGAAAGCGGCTGCTGCTTCTGGAGGAAGAAGACTTGAAAGACATGGGCATTGTCTCCAAGGGACATATCATCCATTTAAAGGTAACTTCAATGGGGGAAACTTCAGTCGACATATCTTTATTGAGCACATACTAAGTTGCAGACCATATGATGTGTCTGAGGCTGAAGCCAGGAACTGGCTCCCCTGGCAGTGATAGTGCTGAAATACTTCTGAGCCGGTTAATAATTAGCTGCTCTCTCCAATGGGACCCCTACTCCTCATAATCTTCATAATTCCTCAGCAAAGGGGTTATTACCTGACACAGCAGAAGTCACCTGGATATGCCTGAATACCCTCCCCATGCCCTCAGAAGGTCTCTGGTCAAACGACAGCTCTAAGATGTGCCACAAAGGAGAGATAGGTTTGGGATGAGGAAAGGCTTCTGTGGGGAGGTTATGAAGGAGTTGAGAGCTGAAGGACAGGTAGGTGTTACCCAGTGAAGGGGCGGGGAAAGAGGGTTCCAGCAAGAGGGCTTGCCCACAGATAGGCCTTACTGTGAGAGACAGCATAGCGAGCCAGAGGACCTGGAAGTAAGCCAGTGTGGGGCCTGGAGAGCTGCCGCCTGCCCAGGAACAGCAAGAGGTGACATGTGCATTAGGAATCCCTAAGGACACTGACTGCCCATGGCTTGAGTGTAACCTAAGCTGCGGCAGTACTTAAAATCAGGGGAATGTGTGTCGAATTTGCTGTCTTCGATACTTTGACAAGGAACAGCTATTGCCATCTGGTTCCTCTAATCCCTCATTTTCTCAGGAAATCCTAACACTTCCGCCAAAACTTCTGTCTGTAAGAGTTTCAAAGCTAAACCTGTTTTCATTGTTGTGCTTTTATTATTGCTTTTTGTTTTTGTAGTTTAGCAACCAGGCCTGCTTTTTTGTTTGTGTTTTAATTAGCCAAGCCAAATAAGAATTGCTGGCATCTGTGTGGATATTTTATTAGTCAGAGGTCTGTTTCAAGAGAGATCTTAGGGTAAAATTAAGTTTGTTCAGCAAACCACTTTAATCCCAGTATGGGATTAAATCCAGTATGGGTGGAGGGAGATGCAGACACAGGTTAGAAAAGAAATAGAAAAAAGAAGGCAATCATCCAAGTCCACACTGTCACAAAGGCTGTAGAAACATCCAACTTCTTTTCCCCTTTACTCAGTTGCAGCTGCCAACACTGACCTTTCTAAAGAAACCCCCATAGAGATCCAAAGCAAACCCACCCACGACCATCCTATGAGTCTTGCGTCCATGTAAGGAACCTCCTTACAGCCCTCAGCACCCCTCCACTCACCAGAGACCATTGCCAAGGACAAAATTTAGGTCCTCACTGTTTTTTCCTTCTCATAAGATGGGCCAGAAACCTCATCTGAAAGGCTGACGAAGAATTTAATCTCAACCTCTGGGAGCACCAAGCCCATCCTAGAAAGTCAGGCTGGTTTAGGTGGATGACAGTAGGAGAAATTATTCTCTCTGGGAGAAGGGGATGGGAGACTGGAACGTGGAGCCAGGGCAGAGTTTGGGATGCAGAGGCAGGAGGGGGAAGGGAGGAGCATTAGTCTAGAGAGAGAAGTTAAGTGAGAAAGAAACAAAAGAGACTATAAAGAAACAGATTTTTTTTTAAAGATTTATTTATACATACAAGCTGGGGTACAGGCCAGAGGCGAGGGGCAGCGAGAGGGTTCACCAGAGACAGAGCGGGGAGCAGAACAGGCAGATCAGAAATACACTGCTGAGGGGAGCAGCGGGCGAGGCAGGAGAGGTCTGCCGCACCATGTGGGATTCTCCCTGGCTGGGTGTTGAACTCGCATCGTATGCTGCCGACAGCTCCACAGCCCAGCGCTTAACCGCTGCGCCACCAGGGAGGCCCAAAGAAACAGATTTTTAAAATTAGTTCTGATAAGGGGAGAGTGAGTAGCCGTCTGAGGGAAACACAGAGGAAACAGAGCTCTTGGGACAGGAAGTAGAGGGTGTTGGGGCCAGACCCCACCCCAGGCCAGGGATGTGGAATTTGACCAGCTGTGGGGAGCAGTGGAAGTTTTGACAACTGACATGTTTAAAACTTGGCTTCTGGATGTTATAAAGTAGATTAAGACAGAGGCGCTGGGTTTTGAAAGATCAGTTCTGAGGTTCTAATACAGAGTCCTGACACCTTGCTAGTCCAGAGAAAATCTGAATGGGGGGGCGGGTGCCATGGGTCAGAGAGCTGCTCTAGAAGGCAAGTGCGATGTACTATGGACACCTGCTGCCAGGAAGGGGGCCTCACGGCAGTCGTTGAAGTGAGAAAAGTCAGACACGGAGCTCACATGTGGTGTATTTCCATTTATAGGGCAAACCCATTCTGGATGAAAGTAGAAACAGACCGAGAGTAGATTACTGGCTCATAGGGGCTGAGGGAGGTTGGAATGGAAAGTGACTGCTAATGGGGACCCAGTCCCCTTTGGGGGTGATTAAAAAGTTTTGGAGCTAGAAGAGAGGTAGTGGTTGCACAACTCTGTGGATGGCTAAATGCCTCTGAATTGCAGAGTTTAAAATGGTTCATTTCATGGCATGTGTATTTCATCTTAAATAAAAAGAAGGAAAGCCCAGCAATGTGTACATGCCTGACCAGGAAGAGGCTTCTTGCAGCTGGGAAGCTTTCTCTTTGACGGATGATGTGCTTCAGAAAGGATAAGTGTGACAAAGAGGGCAAAGGAACCTGGGCAGGATAGAGAGGGCAGAGAGAAAGCTTCCCAGGAAGTCAGGAAAGGAGAAGAGCATGGTGTCTCAGAAAACAAAGGTTGGAAATCTTGTATAAAAATAGGATGTGAGGGCCTCCTGGTGTTGCAGGGGTTAAAGTCTCAGCGCTGTCATGCTGTTGCCTGCTACTGGGGCATAAGTTTGATCCCTGTCTCGCCCTCTGCTCCCCTCAGCAGTGTACTTAAGTGGATCTGCCTGTTCTGCTCCCTGCTCTGTCTCTGGTGAATCCTCTCACCCCCCACACCTCTGACCTACACCCCAGTTCTTGTATGCATAAATAAATAAAAACAAATATTTTACATAAGTAAATAAAAATAGGACGTGATGGTGCAGAGAAGCTTAGAGGCACAAGCACAGGGCAGACCCCCGCTGGCAGCAGGTGGTTGGGGTGCAGTCAATGTCACATCCTGATGCAGGACATCTGCCCTGAGCAGCAAAGCGGGGGTGGCCAGCATCTGTGTGGGGCCCGGGACATCCTGGATGAGTCTGTGTGTGCATAAAGGCAGCGGTTCCCAGAGGAGCGAGTCTGCAAAGTCAGGCATGTGGGCCCTCCACCTCGCTGCCCCAGTCAGGCACCTCGCCAACACATGGTATTCCCTCCAGCTCAGCTGGGTGATGGGCGTTTCTGAAAAATAAGCTGGCGAGAGAAAGGTTAAAGGGAAAGGGTCATGGAAACTTGCTCTGGGAGGGTCCTGCATATACTCTTGGAACCACGAGGAGAAATAAGGCTTCGGGACACCGGGTGAGGACCTCCAGCAGCGAGCTGTCAGAGCCTCTTGCACACACACAGCCGATGGTCCGCCTTTCTCTGCTCTGTCTCTCGGGAAGACATGACCATGGTGGAAGTCCTCCTCAGAGTCTCTCAGCTCCTGAATGTCTAGGTCATAGGGCTGGAAACCGGCCAGACTCTCCACCTACCCTGTGCCGCTGGCTTGTCCCTCTCGCCCAGTCTCCGCCGCCTTTTCCCGCGCCTGGAGGCCCCTGCGGAGGCACGCACTCAACAGCCAATAAGTGTTCATTACGTTGTCAAATGTCAACAGCTTTCATTTCACTTTTTTAAAATACATCTAATTTTTCTCACCTTGGCACTTTTTTATTCTCTACGTGATATGTTCAGTTCACAGAAAAGCTGCATTATACCTGATGAGTATTTTAAAAATCATAATTTAGATTGTCCTCCTCTTGGTTCAGAGTTCTTTGTGCTTCAGGGGGAAAGGGAGGGTTGGCCACAAACCCACGGAAAAGCCCTTGCAAGCCAATACCCCCTTGAGTGAGATTTCAGCCTTAAGGAAAGTCTCAGGTGATATATTCAGGTTCTTTGTTGTTTTCCCTCAGCTATTCAGGGTGACAACTGCATTCTACACGCTAGAACATTAACTTGTCACCACTATATTCTACCAGTGTTTGAAGAATGGTTTTATTTATTGTTTAGTCTGAGCTTTAACATCTTTAAAAATATCTCCCTGTTCCATTAAATAATTACAAACTACCTTAAATGCTTTGAAAAATCAGGTTTATTCTCAATAGATGTTGCACATTAACATCCCCAAGATATTTTATGAACTATATTAAAAAGAATGCTGTTATAAGTGTACAATAATTTTAATCCTCTCGGCATTATTGGATCATTAATAACGTTGTGATTTTTTTTTATAGTCAGCCATTGAGAAATTAACCTACGATTACCTAAACTTGTTTCACTTCCCACCACTAATTAAGGTAAGTAAAGCTTTTTCTTACTGAAAATATGTTACTTTTATTGTTATATGCACCTGCCACATCCACACCTAAATTTGCCAGTGTCGGAAACTGTTGTTTGAAGTGAAATTTAATCATACCTGTCCAACAAAAGACCCTTTGAATGAAGCTTGGGATGTACATAAACTGAGCACGCTTCTTCCTGCAAGTTGAAATATTAACAACACATTTATGATAAGAACAGCACATGTTACATGAGTGGGTAGGGGACAGAAGTGTAAAAATACAGGTGAGGATCTCTGGCCTCCCACCTGGCTCTGGAGACCTTTGTCCAACAGGGAACTCACCGAAGGAATTTACGCACTGGAGTGGTGGATTATCACTTACATGGGGGGAGGGGGGAGGTAGCTTATTGTTTGAACATTTGTATATTTGACATATTTTAAATATACTCTAAAGGCATGTGGCATACTATGTTATAAGATCAGATTGTTGCAACTAATTTAGAGAATTCTTCTCATTCACTAGCAATTATGGTTTTCTATCTTTAGGTCCTTATGGTTCATTTTATTCTTCAGCTCATCCTGCATCCCCATGTGCTGTACAACTGCACAGTTCCTTTTTGTTAATAGCTTGTAAATTTCTTGAGTGTAATGGACTCTCAAGGTGAAGTGTCACAGTGCATCTGCAAGTGCTAAACACGTTTCTAAGTAAAATTGCACAATGCAAGATGCATTGTGAAAATTGTAAGTCAGTGACTTTCAATTTGTAGGGCATGAGTTAAATCATTTGGCAAAGTTCTCTAAGGCATACTATGCAATTTTTCTTGCTTTGGTAATTAAAATTTGTAGGATAATCCAAAGGAATCAAAAATTAAATATCAAATAAGAATGAAAAGTTAAAAAAAAAAAGCCGAGGAATAAAAATGCATGGTAGAATAAATGGCACTTGATTTTCTGTTTTAGGATTCAGGATGTGAACCTGAGGAAAATGAGGAAAAAACAGTGAACCTTGAACTTGTTTTTGGCTTTCACTTGAAACCAGGAACTGGCCCACAGGTGAATCACATTTTAAAGTCTTTGGATAAATCTCGATCTAATTTTTTCTTTCTCTCCTAGAAATTTGTGGTTTTATACACCCCCCTGCTAATTGGTAACTTAATTCTGAGTAAATATATAGACTTCATAGGACAGAATTTAGTTGAAAGACTGCCAGCTGCCTCTGTAAGCCAATCTAGGATTCATTCAGCAGGAATTTTGTGTGAGGCCACCCAAACCCTCAAGGAAACTCAGCAGAGGATGCCTGGGGCCGGGCAGGCAGACACAAGGATTGTTTGTGCTGCCTGCATCGCAGCTTCTTGGCTCCTGTTTCTTCAGGGGATGTGTCTGGTAATGTCAAGAGTGAGGTGACACTGAGAATGGAACTGCAGGTAGTGTGGCAGCTCAAGTTACCCGCTCACAGAGGGCGGCGGGACGCGTGACCAGTCCACATCCAGTCAGGCTTCCACTTTGTTGTTATTTAGAATCTAAAAACATTGTTTGGCCTGGGTGGCATATGAATTGGAGTCATAATAAATTTGTGTTACTTTGGATTATCATACATAATCACATCTATTAACTGAGCGCTTTTGAGTCCTAGTTCTACAGCCCTGAGGTGCATATGCTGTTATCCAAATGAAGAAACTGAGGCTTGGAGATTTTGAGTAACCTGCCCAAGCATTACTTGGCCAGCAAGTAGCAGGATTAGGATTTAAGCTCAGGCCTCTCTCACCCAGAACCGAGCTCTTCCCGCCTACACTAGTTGCACCTTTCCTTCAAGGCAGCCCAGAGACATTTAATTGCCACTGCCCACAATCTGTAGCCGTTGGCTCTACGGAACTTCTGGCCACTGGCCCTGCACTAATTAAACCACATTTACCCCAGGTCTTTGCTGCAAGCATTTCTTGGGAATGACTGGGAACTGTTGCAAGGGTGAGTTTCACATGGGGCCTCAAAGGATGCTCTTTCTAGACACCTGATGGAGGGACTCACTGTCACTGCTGCAGGTATATGCACGTGTTTGCTGAGTGGAAATCTTCAACTCCCTTGTTTTAGCCACAGAAGTAGCTGAGCAGAAGTAGCTCTGACTAGGTTTCTTGTACAAGAACACTTTCTTCTCCCTCTGTGAATACATCCCTGCCTATTCATTCCTGTTAGAAGCAGCAACAGAAATCGGGGTAAAGAGTATGTTCTTCTCTTTCCAACAACCACCAGACCCTTTGCACCCTGAGAGTCTGTAACTGTGGCTGCCTCCCCCCACCACTTCCAAGTCCATGTGAGGGCAAACAAAGTGCACATTTTAATTTGCCTTCTTCAGTATGCTTGACTCCACGGCACTTAAATCATGAGTACTCTGTGTTTAAACCTTTTTATGGCTTGTAGGAGGTAAAAAAAGGAGGAAAGAATTTCCTTAGAGGAAACTTCTCAAGAGTGGTGTCAGTTAAGAAAGTAATTTTCGGTCAACAGAGAAGGTGATGCAGAAAACTAAAAAATACATTTCTTGGTAAAAACCAGAAGCTATAACTGATGTTGGTGACCAAACACAATGGTCTGTTTTTGACCATAATTGTGTAGGTTTCTTGAGTCATAGGTTGTCCACCAGGCCTAAAGTCACCAGACTTTTTGATGGCCTAGTGCTCCCTGGTCACCCTGCAGAATTAATTTCAGCCATGTACTGGCAGACCTACTGTTTCTGGCTCTGTGTTAGATACTCAGAATACAAAGTTGGAAAGTACAGTTCCACCTTGCAAGGATCCCATAGCTTATGGGAAGAAATAGATAAGGTCAATGAATGGTTGTAAAATAGACTGATGGATTTTGTTCTTTAAACATCATGCACATCATTCAATGGAACACACTGGACATTAAAAGCAAGAGCAGATCCCCACTCTGTCTCTGGTGAATCCTCTCACACTTCCCTCCCCCTACACCTCTCCTATACCCTGTCTCTTGTATGCATAAATAAATAAATCTTTAAAAAAATAAAATAATAAAAGGAGGAGCAGAAAGGGGGCAGAGGAGGATCTTGAGGTCTTGGTAGAAATGATGCTTTCAAATTTATTTTAAAAATATCTTGCAGACATTCTAAATGAGAGCAGGGTAATATTTAAGATTTTATGAAGTTGGGTGGTGAATATTCAGGTGTCAATATTATTATATTATTAATTCTTTTGGATATCTATAAAATATTTTCAAGTAAAAGCTTTTGAACTAGCAATCTTTAGAAAAAGTGACTTTAACTAAAATTTGAAAACCATTAGGAATTATTAGGTAGGGAGAAGACCTTGAAGGCAAAACAAATAGCATGTGTAAAAGCTCAGAAGCAAGAAGCCAGGAAACAAGGGGGCTCTTGTTGGGGCTAATTTCTATGGGACCTCACAACTCAGCACTAGCACCACTGGCCTGGGACACCTGAGTGCAGGGGTCGGGGGGAGTAGAGTGGGGGGAGGTAGGGCCAGAGGTGGCCCGAAACCAGGAAAGGGGCTACTGTCTGTGCTAAGTGACAAGTTTGAAGAGGTTTAGGCAGGGAATGAATAGGATCAGATTTATGTTTGTTAAAGATCTCTTAGCACATGCAGGAAGAATTGGAAAGGGGCCAGGCTGGCGTGGGAAAGGCCCGACAGCGGGCAGTGCAACCAGGGGAAGGAGACAAGGAGCAGAGGAGCGGGCAGTGCCCTAGCCGTGTGTGAGTCCATGCACAGCCAGAGAACTGATCGGACTACGCCACTCGCCAGGCGTGGAGTGAGATGGAGGAGGTGTGTGAGATTCCTGGTGTGGTATAATGTAATAGATCAAAACATGAATGTATAGTGTGGATTTAAGGCAAAGGTGCCCAAAGTACAAGGAATGACTGGAAAGGGTGAGGTTAATCATAAAGAGCTTTTTTTAGAGGGTTGAGTTTTGAAATGGGGCTTGAAGAGGCTCATGGTCATTTGCAAAGAGTTTCTGAATATAATGTTTAAAGCTTATACTCAGGCAGCACTTCTTTCTAAAAAACTCAAGTTTTCATAAATGTTGTCTCATTCATCCCCTTGGCATTTCTATGAGAAGCACAAGGCATAGTGTTGTCATCCCTGATTAGGAAACAGCAGGAGAAAGTGTGTCACCAGCCTCGGGTAAGGCGAGGATGAGCTGAGACCAGAAATTGTGTCTTTATTATTGCTATGTATTAAACATGTGCTAGCTCTCACACCTGAGCAGGATATTTGAGCCATGTATAAACTTTCATAAAATAATCCCAGAATAAATTAGTGTCCGATTCTAAACCTCCATACCCAGGCATGCCATTCTATTTCCAAGCAGCTTGAAATATTTTTTCACAAATGTGCTTTAAATTGAAATTCCAATTCCCCACAAAGAAACCCTGTTACCTTGACCCTTAAAGATAGAACCCTAGAAAAAAGACGTCCTTAACATCCCAATTAACTAAGTTCTCATAAGCCCATCTTCACCAAAAAGGCGAAACCTATCCCCTTGTCTCCATGATTAGAATAAGGTACAAGAGAACACGGGAGCTTTGGAAGTTCTCATCAAATCTGACTTTGCATATGAAGGAGATTTTCTTGACCGTTTCACCTTTTCTTTTGCAAATAAAATGAAAGATGTGTTCTAATGGCAGCCATGGAAATAACGTGTGACAGTGACTGGATCATGAATATAGTAGCTGTATTTTCCCATTGCCTCTGCAGAGGATTCTGGGTTAACTAACACTTGAAATTAGCTTATCGTCACAGTAACTGGTCTACTAGGAGGAAACAATGAAAATATGACTTCATGTGATATATGTATATATATACACAACTATACAGAAAAGAAAAAGCTTTTCATCAAAAAGCCCATCAATCTTTTGTTCTAGGAATTCAGATTAAATTCTTTTTTTCTTAAGCTTCACTTTACAACCAGATGGATTGTTGGCACAGAAGTGAGGTTGATTGATCTAGCTGAGCAGTGGCCTAGCCACTTGCTTCTGCGTGCCAGGAACCACCGTGTGACACTGTCCCCTGACACAACTACCCTTACCAGATTCCACCTCCCCCCCCCATACACCTGAGGATTTGATGACAAATGAAGGTCAATGCAGAAATTGCATCTTTCTCAGCACAAATGTTTCCCATGCCGGAGGCTTGAAATACTTCTAGTAATGATTATTTCATTCCTCTGCCCAACACCGTGACGAACACTTTACAAACATATTTTCATGTTCCTGTTGTTAGCGCCCACGATCGCAAGGGTGTTGCCTTCCTCCAGAGGGGAGAGGTCAAGTTCCATACCCGAAGCCTCATGAGGGCAGATCCAGGGCAAGAGCTCCACCACCATGTCATTCTTTTTTGGGGAACATCATCATTACCCCAAAGTAGGTAGATTGGTAATGAAAAGACAGGGTTATTTTTGATCAGTTAATACTAAATGGCTGATATTTTTATTTCATGTGTAAAGTGCCTTGTGTTATGTAACCAACAGCTTGTCACTTGGCACAAAGGGGTTCCCCTTTATTATGAATATAGTAGCCATAGTCATGGAAAAGGCAGCAGCTTCCAACATCTCCTGCATCTTCATGCACTCCCCAGAATGACAACCACTCTCAAATATTCAATGGCATATAGTCTATTATTATGTCTCTTCTAAGCTCACCAGTCAGGAATATTGATTCTCAAATTGCCTAGGAATAAACTATCAATTCACCCAGCTGTTTTCTTGCTAAGACTTTCTTGACATTTTGTGTCATAAAAATTAGAAGCAGTTATGAAGGAACCATTGTGGGGAGGCACCCGTTCTTGAGAGTGCCGGACAATCACAGGCTTTGACCCTGGTATGCTTCTCCCCTCCTCTTCCTGGTTAGGCAAAAGAAACTGATTGAAGCTGGCTCCTGGGGGTCTAAATTAATTCCCTGGGGAGAGAAGAGACTGGGTCTAGGAGACAGGGCACAGAAGCCACATGCTGTCCTCCCAATACTCTGGCCCCAGTGAACTCTAAATAGAGATAGGCTTTAAGATTCCAGCTGCCTCCTTCCAGATGAACATCCCTTCCGATTTCTTTTTGAGAGGTATGTTGATGCGGCAGGCAAACCAGGAAGAGAAAAAAAGAGGAATATTTTGAAGAGGTGGAAATAGCACTAGCCACCCACACTGGAACTGAGGGTTCCCCAGTTGCCTTCTCCTTCCTCCTTCACCCTGTCATCATTAGCACCTGTCTCCTCCACCCACTCCCACCCCAAGAAACTCAGCCAATAGATCTGCTAGTCTGATGGTTTCATCTATAGGTTAAAAACACTTTTTTACAAAGACTTCCCACTTGTACTGTGGTTTTAGGTCTTTATTAGATTGCTTATGAAATGTTGCATTTAATAAACTTAATTGAATCTCCAGGCTTTTTCTCAGAGCACTACAAATATCAAAAGCTGTCAAATAGGGCTTTTTCCTCTATTGTGTAATTTTTATAAGTGGATAGATAAACATGAATAAAATAACAGGGCACAAAGAAAGAGTTTTGTAAGGAAGTAAAAAGCCAACACCTTTTGTAAATTTTACAACAGCTAAAAGCAGCACTCTGCTTTGATATGTCTTGGGTTTGTTAAAAGTTCAGAGTAGGGAATTTCACTTCCCATGGTCAACTATTTGGGAGGGCGCAGGGTATGTGTTACTATACATACACACAATTGTGTTTGTGTGCCTAAGCATACAGCTTGCAGTGGAAGGGTTCTCTAAGAAATACCAGTTTTAATTGATAGCAATGATATGGTTCTTCGGAACCAATTATGTGAGCTGTGACTTACTTCTTCCTAGTTAGAATGTGACCATGTACTTTGTCAAACAGGTCAGACAACCATCTACAGAACTAGATCAGAACTAGGCAAGGTGTTCAGTGTGTACTTGCTGATGGATTGATAGTCCTGTGTAGAAATGGTATCAGAAAATGTCTAACAGACCTGACTTGCAGTGTTTGAAAACTCCCATGGTGTAAATACTCCCACCATGGCCAATATCAAGTTACCAATCTGACATCACTAAACTTGAACTTGGGAGACATGAGTAACAGCTCATGAAAGCTGGCTCCAGCAAACTATTAGATCACTCTTAGTCTTCTGAATCAAGATCATGAATTCCTTTTAAATCAGTGATAACAAGTAAGTGTACATGATAAAACATTGGCTTGAGTCAATTACAAATACCTTTATTTTTGGTTTCCTTTGTTATATCTAAAAGTGTAAAATCAAAACTAAAAAAAATCACATTATTTCTCGTCTCAGAGGGATCTCTAGCCTCCCAGTAAATCCCTTGTTGGCTTAGAGTAACTTCACCATTGGCTCATAGATACCATGACCATATTGTATGAGTCAAAAATTTTAAAAAGTAAGATTAGACTGATAGGAACAGGAGACAAAAGTTAAATTTGTGACTGTCTTTTAAAAATGTTGGAACTGTCATTGTTAGTGACTCGGTGATGACAGGCACAGTTGTTGATAATAATGGAGGAGATCTTTGCTTTTAAGAGCAGGTTCCCCAAAGACTGCAGGGATCACTCTGAGTTCTGCAGACAGAAGACCTCCATAACTCACAGTGATTTGTGCTTTCTGAACAAAAATTAGGTCCTGAGAATAATCAAGTATGAAAGAGGCAGATTAGTTGAAAAGAAATTGAAAGTATCATGTTGGAAATGCAAAGCTGCATAGCAACCTCTTAATCCTGGACATCAGGGTCTGAACTGAGACTAGCTCAACTATAAACACTACTAACTAAGCCAGTGTTTTATGAAAAGTCCTATTTCTTGGTGTCACCTCTGGTGTCCTGAGAGGTGGAAGGAGAATTTAGTAGGCAGAAAAACTGTTTTTATATTTTGAAGGTTCTGGGTGAAAGTTTATTTGCATCTCATTTCTCAGTATTAAAAAAAATTTGTAAGCAGCAATTTGGTAAGCCAGACCACCTTCTGTAATGGTAACAAAACCTAGTCTGAGATAGACTAGGTTCTTAATTATTCAAAAATCTGTAGCTAGAGAGATTCTTCTGTCCAAAGAATTCATTTCCAAAATGACTACCTAGTACCTTCCTATTTCAAATACAGTGTTAAGAAAGGCTTTTAAGCACATCAGCTGACATCTGAACCATTTCAGGTAGTCAAGTGTGTAATGCATCATATGAAAGTATGTCTCACTTGATTTGTTTCTCTTTATTTTAACATCATCCTAAAGTCCCCTTTTCATACATAACTCAAATAACAACCCCCCCCCGCCCCAAAAGGCACTATAACAACCTTATCTCCACTGGTGTCTAGTTGGCACCAATCTGCCCTGACCTGAGACACAAGCCATTGTTAAGGGGATAACGCATTTACATATTTTGCAATAAAACATCAGTTATTTGCATTACTGTGTCAAGTTTTATTTGATTCTTTCACCTAAAAATGACTCATTTTCCTTTCTTGTATTTTAAAAACCAACTACTCTAAGCTTGTTTGAGAATAATCAAAAATTGCCCATTTAGCTAGAAGTCATTTTCTTTTCAAAAGGCAAATGTTATTTAATCTTTCAGCTGTTCATTGTGCCATCATAAATACTTTCTTTTCAGCACAGTTGTGGGGACTGAAATGAGCCCACTAATTGCCTCCCATTTCGACTGACATGTGGTGGTTTAGTGGAAAGAGAACACAGCAGGGAGAAGGAAATAGGAGGCTGAGAAAATGAGAGCTAATTATTTTCCCTGCCTCATGTCAGGCTCTGTGTCAGCCTTGTTTTTACAAACTGGAAGGTTTAGCACTAAATAAAACAAACTGGCGTCATGTTTTTATATACTGGCAGTGTCATGGAAGCAGCTGCACATCTCAAAGACAATATAATGCCTGCGTTCGCATGGACACCATCTGACAGACACTGTGAGCCACGGCTAATGAGGACATCACAGTGGTGCCAAGTGAAAGGTGCTGAATTATGTATGATTCTTCATCAGTACAGCAATAGTCCTGTACATCATTATGAGACATTGTTTTGCTGAAGAGATTAAAACATTCTTAGTTCCAGACCCTGCAACCTATACATGCTGAAAGAGGTTATTAATGGAATTTTTAGGGACAGTTTCTTGTGGATTTCTTTTTGGTTGAAAAACAAATCTCGTGGGACAAAGCCGTGATGGGTCACGACACTGTGTAGATAAAGAAGAGAAGCAAATTAACCATACTTGCATTATCTTCCTTTAAAAAGCAGCATAATAAAATAGAGTGGAGCGGGGTTACACATAATGATAAATAACCCAGGTGCTATCACGGGATGTTCCACTCTCCTGCCTTTAAAACAGCGGGTTTCAGCAGCTGAGCTAGATAATAGCAATGCATGGAAAGGAGCCTTCGGAGGCCTAAATCATCAACATCTTACTACTTTTAATACCAGCATGACCAACATTTCTATTGTATTTTTATTTCATCTTGAGTTACTTCTTACTCTTTGCAACAGTCAATCGCCTGCCAGGAGACTGTTTCTCTTTCTTCCCCCCTCTTGAATCTTAGAAAGTTCATCCCGACCTTTGTATTTTATATATTAAAATGTTTCCTCAGTACAGGTCTTTTCAAGGTGGAGGGGCCACTGCTAGAATCCTGAGCAGTGATTTCATTCTTTGTTCCTCAAGGAGGGGTAGGGTAATGCCATTGGGAATTTAAACAATCAACTTCTCTACTGTAAGACTGGGCATGCCCAAGACTTAAATTCAAATCCCAGCACAGCTAAGAAAACGTACTGCAACTCTCTGTTTTCAAGACTCAGTCTGCTCATCTGCAAAATGGGGGCAGTGCAATAACAAGGTCAGACTTTGAGAATGAGTAATGTGGATACATTCTCAAGGTAGTATGCCCAGTGAAAGAAGACATATGCAATGCCTACTATAAAATTCCGATTTTGTGAGATTCTAGAGACGGAAAAATAAAAAGACGGAAAAATCAATTGGTGATAGAAATTGGAGAAGTTGGTGTCTCCGGTTGTGATGGAGGAATCAGTGGGGAAAGGAAAGGACACGAGGGAACTTTAAAGGGGGATGCAAATGCCTTGTTTGTTGTATATACATTTTTCAAAATTCATTGAACTGTGCACTTCAAATATCTGTGCATTATATTGTATACTTCAATGAAAAATACATGTTAAAAAGGTTAATGACACTACGCATCAGGTAAAGGTGATCTATAGGAGTCTGAACGCTTGAGTTTGTTGTCTGTTTCCTGCTGAAATGTCTTCATTGGCCCTAGACTTTTTTTTTTAAGATTTATTTATTTATGCATACAAGAGCTGGTGTGTAGGCCAGAGGTGTGCGTTTGGGGGTGGGGGAGGTTAGAGGATTCACCAGAGACAGAGTGGGGAGCAGAACGCACAGATCCACTGAAATACCCTACTGAGGGGAGCAGTGGGCATGGCAGGAGAGGTCTGCTGCTCCATGTGGGAAGCTCCCTGGCCGGGGATTGCACTCATGCTGCAGTGGCTGCTGATAGCTTCATAGGCTGGGACTTTACCCCTTGTGGCAATTGGCCCTAGACCTCTAATTATTTATCCATAGTGTTCAAATTTTGCAATATAAATTGGTAGGGAAAAAATGGAGAGGGATTTTTGTCTCTGAGGTGCTGAGAACTTTAAATAATATTTAAATTTTAATTTTGGGGCTATCTTCAATCTCTCTGTTTGGAAATTTTACCTCTTTTATTTCTATTTTCTTCCCTTTTTTGTGGGAGGGAGAAGGGATATCTATGTTTGGCGTCACTTGTTCTAACTTGGAACTCCAAAGAATTTTAAACAGCTTGCAAAGAATGTAATAGTGATTTCTCACAAAGAGATACTTAATTTAGCATTAACTCAGTGTCATTTAGGATTTTTATCTTCACAGTGTAAGAGTTGCTGTTTTATTTGGCCAGTAATCTTAATTCAGAAAATTTCTTCACATAATTGGCAATGCAAAGCAGTTCAAATGAAATGCTTTCTCATTTCCCATTAGCCACACACTTGCTCCTAAATTTAAAAGGTATATTTCCTGGGCACCCAACAGAATTGCCATTTTTTTCATCAGTTTCAAGTGCAAAAATTCCCCTCTCCCCAACAAAATTCCCAAAATTCTTATAGATTTGCTTTTCAGATTATCTAGATAGTAAAAAGGTTTAGATGACTATCTTTTCTACTCACATCCCTAACAAAGAACTTCCTGGTACCCAGCTCTGCTCCTATGCCAGTTTCTTTCCTATTGATCAGTAGTTAGCACTCCATAGGAATGTGCATCCAGATAAAAATTTGAACAGTGGGAATGCCTTCTCGAGTGAGAATCTAGTGATAAAGTGAAAAGTCAGGGTAGTCAGAACATGTGCCCATGACTTTCAACTAGACAGGAACCAGTTGTTTCGGATGTGGACCGTGGAAATCATGCCTTGCTTAAGCCAAGGCTGGAGGAAAGTGTCTGTGATTCAGATTCTAGCCAGATCAATCAAGAAAAGGAGTATACAGATAGTGGACTGGCACTCTATGCACTTCTAACAATGATCCTTTTCAAGAATGGAGTGAAAGTTGGTTATGTTGGAGTTATTAGAAACTCAGTATTTAATCCTCTACCATGGAGCCCTATGAAGGAATTCACCAAGATAACTTGAACAATTTGTTGACTTTGGAAGATGGTACTCTTCTTGACAATATTTCTGATCTTTGTTAATCATAACAAGGAAACAGTTAGGATTCAGAAAAGACTGAGGGCGCTAAACCATCTTGGTTTAATTCTGAACTCTACTACTTGCTATCGGTGTGATCTTGTTCAAACAGCCTCATCTCGCTACACGTTGTCCAATATAAGGCTCTCTGGCTGTCAATCACGTTTCACGGCCATTGTCCTCAGACATCTGTGACATGTGGCACCTTACCCCCAGACACTGCACACCAGTTAATAGGGCTGTGTCAGGATCTGTTGAAGCAGGAAAGGGCAGAATTGATATTCTATCTCCCATCTATTTAAGATACAAGTTTATTTCTCCTATTTCATAAAACCAGTTGTTACGTTTACCAATTGACTGCACCTTCTTTTTCCCAACACTAATCATTTCCTGGCACCAGAGTTACTTGGTGCTCTCTGGATCCCCAGACTGCTGCTAAGTAAGAAACTCTGACCCAGCCTGCCTTCTCTGGCCAGATCCCCATTCCCTTAGGTTGCTGCTGGATGACTGGCTGACTAGTCTAATTGGAGCTGTGTTGGTAACCAATATTGGTAAAAATAATTACTCTTTTTTGAGCTCTTAATCTGGGTCTGGCACAGTGCTGGCTACTTTATTTACATCTCATTTAACCCTCACACAATACAGCAATCTACTTGTGAATAAAGAACACTGATATTCAGAAAGATGGTATAATTTGGCTCAGGTTGTGGGGGGAGTGGCAATAGGATTGAAGCTCAGGTAGCTGGACTTGAAGTTGACTATCGTTCCCTCGCCCCTGCTGCTCCCCCAGTAATGGCTTCATGTATAATCCTTTTCTATATTGTTTCCATTTTAATAAGGAATGCTCAAGGCTTTAAACCAAACAGGGCCATTTCAGACCAGCAGGGGTGACTTGGTTTTGGAAAAAGGATCCTTTGAGGCCCCCATGGGTCCCCACTGAATACAGTGGTGTCTGCTTCTGAATTGCGCCTGTCAGGACTGAGAGTTATTTGCAGGTGTCCAACATGACCCTTGAATGTTTCCGATTCAAAAATCAATATCCACATTTCTGTCATGAACATCAAACCAAAATCAATAATTCACTGTGGAAAAAGTTAATGGTTTTTAAATCAGAGCCCACATTCCTGCTATCTGATCCCATCTCTAGAAAGAGGCTTAAATTTGGCAATAGCGTGTGTAAAATTTTATATTAAGGTTCATAAATATGCAGAATTGTTTCTTTTAGTGATATTAATGATTTCATTCTTCTTATTTGTTATGAAAATCTTTTCAATGACTGATTGTCACAGCTCATGCCAACACCGGCACTTGAGTTCTGGGGAATTCACAAACTCGCTGAAGTCCTTTCTGTGGAGGATGCTCGCTGACTGCTTAGGGTACACTAGGTGTCCTAAGGTATGCCTTCTCTAAGGGATACCTGAGGTCATTTGAAATGGAGCAAAATTTAAAGCATTCCATTATGTTATTCACGGATCACTTTTCTTAACCAGGCAACAATGACATCACAGAATCCTTAAAACATACCTAGGAGTTACCTCAGCCGACTGACAGATTGAATAAGTAGGTGAATGTTGCGTGTTCTCTCTCACGCAGTTTTCTAACAAGCAGACCTATTTTTTAGTGCGATGGATAATACACCCCTTGTCTTAGAATTTCTTTGATTCTAGTTTTATTGCTTCTGTAGCTATCTCCTTTTATGGTTCAGGTATAAACCTTTCTTTCAGATAAGAGAACAAGATAACTTAAAAAGTAAAAGGTCTATAACCCTATTAATATGGGTCCTTCTTACTTCACAAACAAAGAAACAGTTGCTGAGGTGGACCTGTGGGCCCCTTGCTTTTTTGATTCTATCAACAAAATCTCTGGTCCTTTCCCCTCCTGCCTGTTGTCAATAGCTCCTTGTATCAGAGCCCGGACACCCTGCCATGAGTCCCTCCTGCCACCCCACCCCCCTGCCCTCCCCTCTGGGCATGTCCTCCTACTTTGTGCTGTCAAAATCCCACTTTCACGACTTATTGGCCAGGATACTCTGGGAAAATTCCTTAATCTATCTGAGCCTTTTTTTTTCTCACTTCCCTAAAGGGAAAATAAACCTTTCTTGCAGGACTGTGATGAATTGAAGTAAAATAACACAGTGCAAGTGCTCAGACACATGCCTAGAGCATAGTCAGTTCTGCAGATGTGGGTTCCCTCCTGTCGCCTCTTCTCAACACAGAGCTCCCCTGAGACATGTGCAGGAGGGTCTGATTCGGGCACTGGCATCAAGGAGGAGTGAGTACTCCGGTTGTGAGATGGAAGAACAAAGCAAAGGGAATGGAGCATTCATGCAGTTTGGGGTCTTTCAACTATGCTTTTGACTAGCTAAATTTCAAAACTTGACAGCAAAAGACCTAAGAAAACTTGTCTTTTCTAAGAGTTTTCTTTCTAGCCATTGACTGGAGAAGCCTCTTGCTGTTTCAGGAAAGAGCGATCGGGACTCCAGACAGCCGTTATGGCCCAGTTATCTCAGGGCCCACGTCGCTGGGAGAGCAGTGGCTCCAACAAAAAGTACTGAGAGATTTGTCAATTCTGAGTGACTAATTTGACCTGTGTTAACCAAGAAGTAGGCTTTTACATTATTGAATAGAACTTTTTCTTCACTAATTGGCTCTCTATCTTGTGACTGTGACTGGCTCAGAGGGTGGCTCCCCTCAGGCCTGGCCCCTGTGTGGTTCTGCAGCCCATGTGGAAGCATCCCTGAAACATCAGCTCCCCCACCTTGCTGATGGAGCCAACAGGTTTTCAACAGCCTCTTTGTTAGTGCTCTTTCATAATAATTTTGTCTGAGCTTGCTCAGGAAACATTCCAGGTCTACTCATAGGAGAGCATTTTCTAGTTTCAGTGCCTGAGGAGCTCAGTACATTCTCCTTAATCTCTTGGAATCCTTTCTTCAAATAATATAAGCAAGAATGTGAATGTATGGTCCGAGGTCAAATTTGGTACAGACATGGGTTTATTTATCCTTTTAATTGTATGCACAATGTTTATTCTCCAACATTTTTATCATTAAATTTTCCATGCAACTGTGAACCTCAGATACCTACTTCTGAGTCAACTATTAACATTTTACTCTACTTGCCGTATCACTTACCTGTCCATCTATTTCTTTAGCCGCCTATCAATCCTTAATTTTTATGTATTTCAAAGAAATTTTCAGACATTAGCATACTGCATCCTAAAAACATCCGTATATCAGAGTTAAATAAGAAATGTACACATCTTAGTTATAGATTTGCTGATTTTGACAAATGCACGCACCTGTGTAACTAACCCTATCGCTAGAGCATTAACACCTGTAGGAAGTCCCCTCATGTCCCCTCCCGGTCAATCTCCATCTGCAGAAACTACTATCTTCTGAGTTTTTCCTGCCATGGATTAGTTGTGTCTATTCTAGAATGCCATATAAATGGTAAATTCTTTTTGTATAAGGCTTTTTTCTATCACTGTAATGTTTGTGAAATGTATCCGAATTATCACATGCATCAGTAATTTGTTCCTTTGTATTGCTAAGTATTATTCCATTCCATGACATACCACAGTTCGTCCATTCTCCTGTTGATGAACACTAGGCCTGTTTCCAAGTTGTACTTTATTTATTTTTACAATTATGCTGAACTCCTAAGGGTATTCCTGTGTAAATCTTTCTTCATTTCCTTTGGGTAAAAACCTAAGAGTAGAATTTCTGGGTCATAATTTATAATAAAGTTTTATAAGAAACCACCAAAACTTTTCTCGAAGTATTTGTGCCCTTAACATTCCCACCACAATCCAGGAGCTCCAAACCCTAACCAACATTTGATGTTATCAGTCTTAGCCATCTGGTGGGGTAGATGGAACCTGATTATGTTTTAATTTACATTCCCTTAGTGACTAATACATAGAGCACCTTTTTTAAAATTACTTTTGTGATTTTACTGCAAATTTGATTAACATACCATCATTTCAAAACTGAGAGGTTTTGCGTAAGTGATACCCAGCTTTTTATAAAACATTAAAGAACCCAGCAACGTGGGCCCTTGTTTCCACATGGGAGCAATCACCTGACGCTGAGCGGTGGCTGTCATTCCAGGGTGGTTTCTCTTTAGTTTCCAATGTCCTTCACCCTCTTCTTACCTCTCTAACACCTGACGTAATTATCAGTTGCCATACAGCATCACATTTGCAGTGTGTTTCCTTCCTGTTAAGAGGTAAGGGAGCTATTTTTCAAACACATGGCAGTCTCAATATTAGAAAAATGAAGGATCAAGTAGACCTTATATTTCAAAAATGTTCTTTGTGTCAATGAAAAAAAATAGCCCTACAGTATTTAATATGTAAATTAAATGGGTCTGCTTGAAAGAGTATAATTTAAACTCTAAAATCAAACTGCTTGACTTTGTTCATTTTTCTTCTCTGCCTGGTTCCTTTAGGATTTTGAGTCTGCAACTTCAGTAATGGAACACATAAACTTATAAATTATGTTTCAAGACTGCACTAACTGGGGGCTATTTAGATATATAAGGAGATCTAATTTCATGTCCTCTACTGAAAAGGAGGGGGGTGAATCACTCCACTAATACTTCATTGAGAATACTTCAAGTGCTATAAAATATTGTGACTAAAGAAAATTGTTTTATTTTCTGAAATTCTATCATTTTTCTTTTAATTCCAGGATTGTAAGTGGAAAATGTATATGGAGATGGATGGGGATGAAATTGCAATAACCTACATCAAAGATGTGACATTCAACACTAACCTACCTGATGCAGAGATTTTAAAGATGACAAAGGTAGGGTTCTATTTACGGCTTTTTTGAATTCACAAATATCAAACAAAGACATTAAAATACCCCAGCAGTGTGCTTTTGTGCTTGTGATGCTCACATCAGCGCAGCCTCAAGCTGGCTGTTGAAAGGCACATTTTATTTAGCAGACTGAGATCATAATAGTTTTTTGTTAAAATTCCACTTATGCTGTGAGAACTAAGAGTATTGCAATAAAGTATCCTTCACTTTTTGTTATTTTCTTCTGCATTTCTTTATGCTTATTCTGTCATTTATTAAAAGAAAGAAAATGCTATGATGAAAATATTTACCTTGGATTTTGGAGTATTTTAAACTTTGAAAAACTTGTAAGGAAGAAGGTTTTCTTAGTTGTGTTCAGTGGCCTGAAGGACTGAGAAGAGGTTACTCATGAGGCACATGTTGAAGTCTTAATGACTTCTTTGTGTCCATGCCTATGAATTCCTGGAGTGGCCAGGGAGTGTGCTGATGCCTTAGAGTCCATGGCAGAAGTGTGCCCATTAGAACACTGAAGAAAGACTTAGAGAATGCTTAGCTTCTCCTCAAAAAAAAAAAAAAAAAATTCTGTCCACATTATACAGAAAGAATACATATGAGGCTTCTGCTTAGAAGGTAAATAACCATGATATTGCTCTGAACTTCACATAAACCATTGAGCCTCTCCAAGACATCCAGAACAGGGCTTGTCAAGATGTTTCATTTGGCATGTGGGTTATTTTGAAGTGAAGTTAAAGGCCCTGCAGGATCACTAGAAACTTCTACTATTCCCTTAACTACCCACAAGGATGAAAATTAGGGATATTATCCAGAATTAGGATTTTTACCAGAACTAATCTTTCTGTCAGGGAAACCTACCCATACAATAGAGCAAGCATTCTGGTCTTTGTCATATAAGTCACCTTCTCTTCGTCCTGTGGTTTTCCCTCCTTTTGTTATATGGCAGAAGGGAAACTTGGACACCAGAGCTAACAGGAAGCAGGTTTATTGCACTGGGACAACTCAGCAGATTCGCATCCAAAGGCTGAGCCCCATTTGTAGGAAGTCGGGCTTATAGACATTTTCATTTTCTACAAGGTTCCAGGTGGGTTTGCATTAGCAGCTGTACGTGGTCAGATATGACGTGGCTATACACCAAGAAGTGAGTTATAGAGTTGCACACCAAGGAGTGAGTAAAGGGTCAGTAATAGAACCATGAGGTCCATTCTGCCTCATGGTGGTACATGGTCTAACATGAAGCAAGATTCATACCAAGAACTATGGTACATACCAGGAACTGAGCAAAAGGTTGTTACTAAGACCCCCAGGCTGCTTCTTTCAGGTCATCATGCTTCACTCTCACCTTGAAGTCCCAGTCCTCTATCCCATTCCTTAGCTCAGGATAAATACTCTCATTTCCCTCACTTGAAATAGAATCCACATCCATGTAGATTCTCCATAGTTATGTAATTAAATTTGTTTTTTTTTCTCCCACTAATCTCTCTTCAGTTAATGTGATTGCTGGACTAGTCTGAGAAGAACCCAACTGGGTGGGGGAAATTTCCCCTCTTCCCTGAAACCATTGTCTGGTCTAGTATACTATTTGGTTTCAGTAAAGAAAATGGGGTTGCTAGCAAAGAAGAGCCAGGTTCCAAGCACAAATGGGGACGTGAAAAGCTTCTTCCAAGCCCAAAGCATTAGACTTGCAAATGTGTTCCCTTCACTGGCATAAGATTGCTACACCCAGGTCCTTTTCATTTACAAATATATTCATCAAGTAGACTGATTCGATTCTCATTGTTGTATTCCCCAGAGTACCTAGGCATTAAATCCATGATGTTATTTATCTGGGGAGATTATGATTTGGTTGTAGTTTTACCTTATTTTGTCGGGACATACTATGTTTTGGTGTCTTGAAGAAGGGACAGATAACTCTTTCCTCCTCCCCACCTGTGTGGTCTCTGGTTGCAACAGTTGTTCAATGCTTCAATGTCATTTAGAAGCAAGATCCAAGTCATTGTTACTAACAGAAGGAAGTTGCTCAGAGCAGAAATAACAGACCTTAGTTATAAAACCACATGCAGGTGTTTCTACTATAATGTGTATACACATTTCTTCAGAACCACATCCTAACACAAGATCAATGCCAATGTTAACAGGTCTTGTAGGAGAAATAGGAGCTAACTGTTCAAAGTCTATGGAACTTTTTACCAACAGAAACAACAACAATCCTAATTTAAAAAACAAACAAAACCCAACTGAGTTAAATTTCTACCATATTTGCTTTGTACCCAGCTCACCATCAGCCTGTCAAATTTCAGCCTTAAACCTGGAATGAAAGAGAGAGTGGAAGAAGAGTGGAAAGTCACCACTAATAAAGGCTGTTTTCACCAAAATTTAAATAGGACAGAAAGTACAGCTTCCTCAGGAGCCCTTTGATTTAATATAGTGAAGAAATGTGGGCACAGTTTCACCTACGTGCTCAGTTTTTGCCAAATAGACTGAGAGAGTGAAAGCGTTACAGGGTAGGGGGAGGGGCACCCCAGAACTCCCAAACCTGCCCACTCGAAGTAGGTTCTGTCATCCACCGCATCGGGACAAAACATACAAGACCTTAAGTGGAAAAGAAGCTTTAATACAATTAGTGTAATAATACAGAAAAGACAAAGAATATAGTTTCTAAACTAAGCACCCAAAGTTACCCATCACCTCTTGGGCAAAAGTCCACCCAAATGGGATTGGCCCAAAAGCCTGCCACAAGTCTAAAGCAGCTTTCGGCAGGGACCCATAGAAAAGGGTCAAAAACAGCCAGACAATTCTGGGAGTTAAAGAGCAAAATCAAAATCCAGATCACATTGCCATTGTTAATTTTCCCATGAGTCTCTCACCCACATCTGTTTCAATCAGTCCAGGCCAGTGCAGCTTCTTTACATGTCTCTCTGTTCCTTGTACCTCTTCTGGCCTCCCTCCTTTTTCCTTCCTTCTTCCCCTTTCTCTCCTTCTCCAACTTCTTCTCTCTCCTCCTCAGCTACACTCTCCCGTGGGTGGGACAGGGAACCTGGGACACTCCCCTTTCCTGAGGACCACCCTCTTACAAAAGGAGAAAGGTGGTTGAAGCCACAGAAGCATCCATGGCTCCCATTCCCACGCCTGGACCTTCTCATATTGTTAAAGGCTTCTCTTCATTGTGGGGAAGCTTCCCACAGATGTTTCAAAACATTAGCATGAATGATGACCTAATGATAGGTTTGAGTGATATTGAATGCTCTGTCAGTAAAGAGAAGATTGTGGGAGACCAAGAGTAGCTGTTTACAAATATATGAAAGGCTGCCTTATAAAAACCACAACTCCAAACATTCACATGTCGTGAGCAGTACATGTGCGCCAACACAACTTCTGTGGTAATTGGACATTATGCCCTATTTGTCAGTTCCATGCGCACAACTAACCTCAAAGAAACATGCTGTAGCAGAGTGGGCTGTATGGAATGTGGCAAGAACCCATCCTGACTTGTGTTTTTCAGCCCCCATTTGTAATGGAGAAGTGGATTGTAGGCATAGAAGAAAATCAGACCGTAGAATGCACTGTCACATACGAGGTAAGCTTGGAATGGGTGGAGGGGTGAGGGTGTGGTGGAAGGGACGGTGGCTTTACCTTCTGGGTTTTTTTGTTTGTTTGTTTTATGTGATGAAACTGGAACCTCAAGGCAGGGTTCCAGTCTCTTTTTTAAAGATTTATTTATTTATGCATACAACCTGCTGTACAGGTAAGAGGTGTGGGGGAGGAGAGGATTCACGAGAGACAGAGTGGGGAGCAGAACAGGCAGATCTACCGAAATACATTGTTGAGGGGAGCAGCGGGAAAGGCAGGAGAGGTCTGCTGTGCCATGTGGAAATATCCCCAGCCGGGCATCAAACCTGTGCTGCAGCTGCTGACAGCTCCACAGCGCTGCGCTTAACCCTTTGAGCCACCAGGGAGGCCCCTACCTTCCATTTCTTGATAGGGGTTTCTTTGCTCCCTCAGAGAGCTTACAATATGTTGGGAATTAAATTATTTACCCCCATGAATTTGGGGGTTTCCCAGTAATATGTGAAGATCAGTGTGTATACACACACACACACACACACTGTGTCTATGTGTGTATATGTGTGTACACACATATATGTATATGTGTGTACATATATGTATATGTGTGTACATATATGTGTGTGCATGTGTATATGCACACACTTGTATCTGTCTCTGTATATACTATATATAAATACATATGCATGTATATGTATACTATATATACATATACATACATATATAATGTGTGTGTATATATATACACAGGCATATTATATATATACACACACACACATACACACACACACACACACACACTCTAACAAAGCATTGGGAAGGAAAGAAAACAGGGTAGACTTACCTAAATAAAGGCTGAGGCAGTAATTCATTCATTCATTGCTGAGCAGTTGAGCACTGTCTACAAGTCACATGACATGTTAGGCACTGGGGAAGCTGATAGAAATCGGTATTTTTTTACCCTCATCAGCCAGTGTGCACAGCTTATGGAAGAGGCACCTGAGAAATAGCATGAATTGTCATGGTTTGCAGAACACAAAACTTAAACAGAAGAAGTCAATTGGTCTCGAGGAACTGGAATCTAAACTACTCTGGCATCTATTAACCAGGCCCTATTACTCAGGAAAAAGTCCTGCTTTTAGTCACTGTGCAGTTACAGCAACCAGAACTTACCTCTGCCCACTCAGTCAGTTCTAGAGACACCCCACACCAAATTCTTCTCTTCCTCACGTCTCTCCTTCCTTGTTCTTTTCTTCCTCCTCTTTCTCAGACTCTATTACGATATGTCAGTTATGTTAGCAACTGTTACTTTTGGGTTTCTTAGCCAGATTTGCTTAACCTTATTGAATCCTAAGAACCTCTTTAATCTGATTTGTCACACCTAATAAAAAGGGGTTTCAGGACTAGAAAGTGGGGTGTCCTGATTGAGCGTCATCTCCTCTTTCTGATCCTGATTCTCAACTCCATCCTGTCTCTCTCTTTTGTATCTGTTACCGAGTACCCTCCATGGGGGTAATCAGACCCACCATCCTACCCTCACTGACCAGTTACCCTGATTAACAACACATTCCCGGGGAGAATGGTAATGATTTTCAAGTATCTAATAAATACTAGTTTTCCAAGTACTATAAGTAGAAGAAATTGTTTTTCATGTCTTATTAAATGAAGAGGTAAGTTGAGATTTGCCAAATGCAATCAATTCTGGGAGAAGCCAATATGTTTTTAATTACGAGAACCATTAAGGGATACAGTGCCATGATCTATTAAGGAATAAAGTGCTTAAAATTTTCCTTTTAATCAAATTACCATTTTAGGCAAATTGTACAAATATTTTACATAATGCATTATGGTAGCGTTCTAAGGAGTGAAATTGAAGTGATGTAATAACCTGACTTCTTTCTTTCCTGTTTTACAAATATATATATATGTTGGTCATGGGTTTCTTTCTTTTCTTTGTAGAGCGATGTTAGAACTCCCAAAAACACAAAACACGTCCATTCAATTTGGTGGAGTAGAATGAAACCCGAGGATGAAGTGAAAGCAGTCCAACTTGCCATTCAGACATTAAGTCTCAACTCAGAGGGCAACCCTCGGAGCAGATCTGACTCAAGTAAGTGAGGTGACTAGACTAGAGACCAGGAACTTAAATTCTCACACCAGGGGCAAGTGCCAGTCTGCAAGCAGACCTGGATTTCTAATACCATAGTACTTCCTTCTAATTTCAGAATATTGGCTTTATAAACAGATTATAAGCAAAGTAGTATTTATGGACTTATAAATATGAACATAGTATGATAAATTTCAATTTCTGGATAACTATGATAAAAGAAAAATGATTACATATTATTGGCAAATAAAAGTATGTGTGTGTGTTCTATATGTATATGCTTAATTTCCAAAAGTGTGCCTGTGGAGAAACATATGAATCTTCTTCTATGTCCAGCAAACCTTTCTATGAGTGCTTATCATCGAGACAACTTCTGGAATTCTGAATATCATTGCTACATCCAAGCATAGGAATGAAAAGGAAGGAAGGAGGAAAGGCTGGAAGGAGGGAGGAAAGGAGGGAAAGAGAGGTAAACTGAAGGGAAGGGAGGATTGAGAAAGAGAATACATGAAATGCGTATGCTGTATAGTGGTGGTGGTAATTGTGAATGATATTTAGGATAATAATATAGAAGAAGACCAGCTGACTTGCTGTTAAACTGGTCATTTTTGGAAGTTTCAGGGAAGAGGTTCTGACTTTTACCTTTGTAGGTCCAGAAGCTCTAATGAACTCACTGTTAGATTCTATAGGACTTCAACAAGCTAACGAATCCACAGGAGATAATCTATAAATCTGTATCAGAAGGTTTGCTGATGGCACGGAAACGAAGCGCCCTGAGAGCCGGTGCTACTGAGTTAGGAGGATCTAGTTTCTATGTCCTCCACTGGAAGGCCTAGCTTGCCAAGCAGACCAGATAGTTTTAAATGTCCACTGGCCATGTGCCCAGAAGCCCCATTACAATTCAGAATCCACCAATGTATTCTTTGTTAGCATGCTGGGTCTGTTTTTGCCAACACACTTGGTTTGGTTTGTTTTTTTTTTTTTCCTGAGTAATCTTAAGAAGACATTCTAACCACCATGATTGGGCTTGAGTTGTTACCAAGCCCTCTCAGCCACAAACACATTTGCAAATATCTCTTAGTGTGTGCTATTTCTACACATGACTAACCCATGTAACAGGGACTGATTCTCACTGGCTTCCCTCTCGTTTCTAACTCTATTTCTAAGTTCTTTTATGTGCTAATTCAACCGCCATGTCTTGCTTCATGCCTTTAAAGCCTTCTTACTAAATTAACTCATTTCCCCTTTCTAAATAATTAATATTTCTAAGGCTCATTTATTTCTGTGGTGTTTTCCTAGCGAGAATCCCATTTGATCAAACAGGTCTTGTGAAATTTGGGGGAGGGGTCTTTCTCTATTTCTGCTGTGCTTTTCTCTTTTGCTAAAGGCTGCTTTTCTCTCTTCCAACCCATGTGACACAAAATAGCTGCCAGTTCTTTCCTCACTTATACATAGTTCAAATCCCACTTTAGAGTCACCAAATAGATGCTCCATCAGTCCTAATTTCAGATTTGCTGGCTAAGACTTATTTGTGCTTCCCCCCCCCCCTTCCATTCTCTTCTGGACCAGTTAACTGTATCACCAAGGGGAGGTGATGGTGGGTGGCATTGCCAGGGATGCTGTGGGTGGTGAGGACATCCTGTGCTGTCAACTGTAACCACATGGGTGGAGACAGGGCAGAGACTTTCCCAAAAAAGGACAATGGGCAGATGTCTCATAGGTGGCGTCTACTTGTCATCAATCTAACTCTTTTGGTAGATTGCAAATTGTTTTCTTTTTCTCTAAGAATATACACAGAAATATCAGTCTCCTTTTACCTCTGGAATGACTGGATAAACCTGTCCCCTCTGAGTACTGACTGGAGAGGTTACAGGATAAAAGGAGGAATTGACTTCCCTTAGGTTTACTCCAATTTCAGCTAATTTGCCTCCCTTCCTTCCTCTTCGGATTTCTTTTTCCCTTTTGACATGAAAGTTTACAGAATGCTACCTGGATCTGTTAAGATATACTTTTCAGCTTCACATAACAGAAAGTCCAACTTCAAATAGTTTACTCTCAGTGAATCAAAAGTGTGGTCCCAGGACCAGCAGCCTCAGAATTACCTGGGAACTTGATAGAAATGCAAATCCACAAGCCTCATCTCACCCCCAACTTGCTGGATGGGAATTTTGGGTAGGGACCAACAATCTCCATTTTAAGAAGCCCTCAAGGTGATTCAGTACTACAGGTTCTTAAACCATGGGTTTTGACAATAATACAGTTCATTGTCTTCCCAAGCAAGAAGTCCAGGGATGAGACAGGCTCCAGTTACAGCAGGATAAGTTGGTTCTACATACTAAGAGCAAGGAACAAACCTTTCCTTCTTTCATTCTCTATTCTCACTATGTGACCTTTGCCCTTAGTGTGACTCCTCCCGTGTTCACACATAAAGACATGGTAATGCCCAGAGGAGATAGAGGTCAGCCCTTTCCTGCTCTCATGTCCAGGAGTGAGAAACATTTGCTCAGAAACCCCCAGCAGACTATCCCTTGAGTTGCTTTGGCCAGAACCAAGAAGCTTGTGCAGTCCTTAACAGGTATCATTCACCTGGCAGGACAAATCAAAGTCGACCGGGAGACGGAATGTGGTCAGCTCCCCCCAACGCATGTGCTCCACGAAGGCACATCGAACAAAATCAGGGCTCTGTCAGGAACTATAGTTTCAGGGAAGTCAAGGGGAGGGAAAGAGAGCCTTGTTGCTTGAAAGCTGTGAGGAGTGTCTAGAGACAAAGGCCACTGTACAGAGCAATGAGGAACTGCTTGCAGGCAGGGAGAAGTGAACATGCGCTGTTGGTCTCCCGGAGTTCCAGAAGCAGGACCAGATTGCTCAGGGAGACCCACCAGGGAACCCGGACCCTACGGGGTGGTTCAGGCCCAAGGAAAGATTCTAGGTGTGAGAACTTGATTATTCACTGAGATACAGCTGACTAAGTGGTTCTTGTTAATTAATCATTTTCTTCTACCTTAAGCTCTCCCTCTTGCCACGAAGCTTCATTTTTCACACAAGGACATTTCTTATTCCTGAATGCCAGGAATTGGGCCTCTGGAGGAAGGAGCTGTCAGCTGCCATTCTTCCAAACAATCTCTAGCTGCCTCAACCAATGTAACCCAATTTATTATATTTGCATTTACGATTCTTGAGGATTTAAAAGTGCTGGTTAGCAAAAAGCTTTTTGTTTACTAAACATACCCCTGTCATACAAAACACACTTCAACAGCAAATAGTAAACTGACAACATGGGGTGGGGGAAGAAGTTGGAGTTTGAATGTGGAAAGACTGATCTGCTGAGTGACCTAGGGCAAGTTGCTTGACCACCCTTGCTCCAGTCTCCTCATTTATAGAAGCAGATATTTAGTATTTAATTGAGAAGATTATTGGAAAAACTAAATGAGATAATGTTCTAAGTAAAGCTTATGGAATAATGCATGTAGCGTATACTGAGTAAGTGTAAATGCTCTTATTTTTCAAAATGTATGTGTAATAATAAAGAAAAAATCCTGATACCTAGGGTTTCTATGAATGGGAAAGCTTAAAGCATCCCAAACAGGCTTATGAATTAGCATGCAGCTTTACCGTGGCTCAGAGGATGCTCATTTCCATTTCTTGTGCAGGTGCCGACTGCCAGTGGTTAGATACTCTGAGGCTACGGCAGATCGCGTCCAACACCTCTCTGCAGCGCTCCCAGAGCAACCCCATTCTGGGGTCGCAATTTTTTCCATACTTCAATGACCAGGATTCCTACGCGGCTGCGGTGAAGAAGACGCAGATGCCCATCAAGTATCAGCAGATTACACCTATAAACCAGTCCAGAAGCTCTTCCCCTACTCAGTACGGACTGACCAAAAACTTCTCTTCTCTACATCTCAATTCCAGGGACAGTGGCTTTTCCAGTCTTAATACTGACAGCTCTTCCAAGAAGGGTCGATATGCAGGTAGAAGCAGGACCAAATACGATCGGGGTAGTGTGTCACTCAATTCTTCTCCTAGAGGACGGTACGGTGGGAAAAGTCAGCATTCCACTCCCTCAAGAGAAAGATATTCTGGAAAATTCTATAGCGTTTCTCAGTCTGCACTCAGTACTCAGCAGTCACCTGACTTTGAGAGAAGCCCCAACGATCGCCGTCCATCCAGGATCATCCCGGGGATGCCTTTGCACACTGACACTGACACAAAAGCCACTGAAGAAGAGAGTAAAGTCAGCGAAGGGGGATGGACAAAAGTGGTTTATCATAAGAAAGCCCACAAGCCCACTCCTGCCAAAACTAACAAAGAAAGGGCCAGAGGAAACTACCGTGGACGGAGAAACTTTTGATGAACTGAACTAGATGAGTTTTTCTAAACAAGCTTTTCCTTTTTTTTTAATGTAACAAACTTGGATCATATGATCCCTCCAGATAGATTTAACAAAAAGACAACTATTCCATTTGTTGGATTTAGGAAAGATCTAAGGGAGACCACAGCTGAACTCTGGGCCAAAATCATGGAAGTGGGTGGCCCAAGTGATGGTAAATAGACTTAAACATAATTACACATGCTCCCACCCAAAATTAAATTTTGAGAGGCAGGAACATGCCATCTTTTTACCCTAATTACTGACCTTCTGGTTAGCAGGGCCTGGTCTGGGACCAAATGAAATGGTAGCCCTAGTCTTGGGTGCAAAATTTAAGGAAACACTAAAAAAGGCAGCAATCAGGATGAATAATATTCTAATGCTGTGTTCAAATGAATGAAAATTAATGCAAAAAATCTTTGATACACAGAAATTCAAAATTCTAGGTAAAGACAGAGTCAGTATTCTTGACTTTTACTTTTGTCTAAGGTTCCAATATGCACTGGCAAGGCACTGTTACTGATCTGTGTTTATTTAAAATTTGATACGTCGTTCATCATGAATTTTTTTGCATTAATGTTGTTTAAAAAAAATATTGCACTGGATATCACTTATCTTGATTACTGAGGGTTTGTTTTTTTTTTTAAATGCCCTCTTAAATTTCACACCCAAGGCAAGCACCTCACCTGCCTTTCCCTGGTCTTGACACTGCTGGTTTGTATTTATTTTAGTAAGATATTTGGGTTTTTGTCATGGTCAGAACGGATTTGGCTTATTATTTTCGGGCAGTAAGAAAGGTTATTGAAAATGTTGATTATGATGCCTCTCATTCATTAAACTCATCAGAAACCAAAGATCTAAATTACCTGGGAGATTTTTGGTACTTTCTTTCCCTGAGCTTCCAGGGATGCTTTTGAATATTATTTCCTACATTTTACTAAAGGAAGAGCAAACAGGGAAAACCAGCATCCACAAGGACATCTTGGGATATCAGAAATTTAAAATCTAAAAGAAAAAAACAAAAACAGACACAGGGCATGAAAATGACGTCACAAGCTAAAAGCCGGAGAAATTTAAAATTACCAACATCCTTGTTAGAGCAAGACAGTAAATACCATCCTTGCAGCAAGAAAACTCTAAACAGCTGGGGGTAAAGAGGTAGCCGGTGCGGGTGGGAGGAAACTGCCTACAATTTTGGGTAGAAATTGTAGGATCTAACTTGTGAAATTCTTCATATATTACAAATCAGGTGGCAACAAACTCATATGTCAAATAAATAAATATTATTTTCAGTATATTGAGAGTCTGTTCAACACTCACTAACCCTGAATAGCAAGTGTCCTTTGTGCTGCCTAGTATTCTCAATGCTCTGTAGAATCAAGTGACATGCTGATAATTCTGTGGGGCTGAATTCTCTTTTAATAGAAACCAGTCATCAAGTACGTGCACATATTCCCAGAGGATCGAATGCCCGCCTCTGACACTGTGCACGGGGCTCGGTGGAGAGTTTTATTTGGGTAGCATTAAAGTCAAGGTTATAGGAAATGACCTTTATTTGCAAGGGAAGTTATGACCTAAGTGCCAATTCAACACTTTGATTTTGTACATCTTATTATTTTTCATCTGCATTGACCAGCAAAAGTAGCAGGGGATACCGAAATCAAAGAGCTCGGCACTCTTCCATCATGGATAACCAACTTCTCGAAGGTTTTAAGCTCTACGATGATCTCTTCTCATGAAACATATCAACCGCAGTCTGTATTTAGTTATCCCCCCTTTTTATTTGTAAATTGTTTAAATTTAAAGTAAATTGGACTAATACAAAGTATGTTCTCTTAATAGCGTTTACTTCCAAATGAGCAATAAAATATTTTTTGATTAGATTTTGGGGTAAGTAACAGAGCACAGACTCTTCACTGAGCGTCTCTGGAAGAAACACAAAGTAAGGCTCTAATTGTTAAGCAAAATGTGCAGCCTGAGAAATTGTTTAAGACTCTCGTTTGAAAGATATTTTCAACTGATTGTTTCATGTTGTTTCCCCTCTTCTTGCTTTCTTGGGTCATGGGCTAGAGAATCCAAGCTGGTAACAAAAATGACTTACTTACCTCTGCCCTATTAGTGTAGTTGCAGATTATAAAAATGTTATTCCAAAGACCAGGAAACTGACCACTTTGTAATATCAATGCTTTCAGTCAAAACTGAATATCTGGTTGTAAAGGATAATAATGTTTGGATGTTGTTTCTTTCTCTCTTTTTTTTAATGGTCTTTATTCACCAAAAGTTGCTTGTCAGGTTGAAAGATGAATCTAAGTCAAGAACAAGGCAAAAATTAACAGGATTTTTGTTTCCATCGAACTAAAGCAGTTGCCAACAAGGAAGAACTATATAACTTAAAAGAGCCTGAGGTTACTATTTTTAAAAAGGATATTTGAAGAAAAAATAATATAGTAGAGCTGGAGATTATTTATCAAGAACTACTTTAGAAATAAATATAAACTGGCAACTGTTTTCAAACACTTCATGAGTATAGCTCATTAAAAAGTTAATCTTAAAAGCTATTCATAGTAAAATTTAGAAAAGTAAAATATGAGCCAGGAAGTTTATATTAAGAAACAATTACCATAAAAGAAAAATCACAGTGGCAAGTGATAGTAAAATTTAGTATGAACCAAAAAAAAAAAAAGAAGAAGAAAAAGACGTTAAAATTTTCATTGTAAAATTTAAATCAAAAAGAACTTCTACCAGGGGAAAAAATCAACACTATAAAATTTTTTAATATAAAAGTGGGATAATAATTTTATTATTTTGGATAGAAAGTTAGAAAATTAAATTGACATAATGACATTTACTCCATGGAATTTTTCCTTGACAAAAACATTTCTCAATAGTTATATAGCTCTGATCCAAATACTTTATTCATAAAATCAAAATGTCCTAGGTCAAAACAGCAAGATCAGAACATCTAGTAGTTCAAAATGGCTGGGTCAAAAGATTGTGGCCACTGGTCAGGGCATTCTGACTTAACTGAAGGTTTTCTACTTCAGAAGTATTAAATATCTTAAAGCCTTGTAAGTACCTTCTCTACAATTTATCATTTCACCTGAACAAATCAGTAAAGATATGGCCTACTTCTGAAACTGACTCTCAGAAACTCTCTGTTATAAGATACCATGATTTGGTTGTACCAACTTGTTCAGCATGCTGCATCACTGAAACTTTAAATTATAGACACTGCATTTAGGAGGTTTATAAAAATCCCTTGTCATCCTTAGACTTGAAAGACAAGAGTTCAACCAGATGTCCTGGGAAGCTAGCACATAAGATCTGGACTCAGCTCGGTTTTTTAGTTATTGCTGGAACTGGTTGGTTTATGAGATTGTGGAGGTTGAAAAGCCAAATCACAAATCAAAATTGTCAAGGCTTTCATGTAACAGGCACCAGTGACTTCTTAGTTCTTTCCTTTTGACTAATCAGCTAGCCCAATAATGCATGACCAAATCAAGAGAGTGAGAGAATGAAAGCTATGACCTCAGAGTTCATTTAAAACTAAAATCAAGATTTGTTCTCCATAGCCAATGTTCCACTCAATCAATTGTCCCAAAGAAATTCCTTCCCTACCTCCTAGATGAATCTCACTCAGAACCTCAAGTTCCAGCTGACATCCTACTTCCCCCAAGGCCTCCTTTCAATGGCCCATTCCCTATTCTGTTCTCCTCTTGGGGCCCTTTATCACACTCTCCCTTGCACCATCACTTAATCCTTGCCATCCCACTCCCTTGAAGGTGCTCTGTGAGAACAGTGCATGCTGCCCAAGAATTTGATGATAAGGAAACAAGATTAACCTCTGATAATTCAATCCCTTGCAACACCCACAGGCCTGAAAAATATGTTTGTAAATCAGACTAGAGATACGAACAATCCAAAGAGAAGATGACAGTGTGGGTTTGGGGATAGCCAGAAGGGATAAGTCTTGGAAGCCAACAGTAAGGTGATTCCCCCAAGGAAAAGGTTAGCCTGCTAGTCCTTCACGCAGCACACAGTCTGCCCTCTCACTCATGGAGGCCCTAGAGTGTGACAGTATTGTCCAGTAGAGCCCTGCCCAAGCTGAAAATCCATTCAGTGGGAGAACTAGAAGCCTGCTGTGGAGATGGTCACATGATCCAGCTGCTGTTTACGGCTTCTGTTTCACCATTTGCCTCTCCCCACAGGAAACACCATTTATAGACACATTGGACTAACACCATGATCTCTCTGGTCTTCAAAATATCTACTCCCTCCATCCAGCTTTCCCTGCATTCTCTAGTTAAGTCAGCCTTCCACTCTTAGCTAAGACATGGCTACTTTCAGGAAATCCTCCCTGAACCCCAGGTCTGAGTCAGGCCCTTCCTTAGGTGTTTACCTTTCGGTTTTTTAATTGTATATCCCCCTCTGTTGTAATTGCCCCCAAATTTGTTGGTCAGTATGCCTCACTAGACTGTAAGGACTGTGCCTATCTTCATCACCAATGTATCTGTAACACATAGTTGGCACTCAGTCTGTTTGCTGGGTGAATGCATTAATTGGTGCATTTATTCATCAAGCTAACAAACTATCAAATTATCTGAATTATTTTTCTAATCTCATACTCGTTAAGTGACCATAACAGAAGTCTCTAATCCACTGTAGATAGAGTTATATTGCTAGTGCTAAAATAATTGCTAGTCTGAATCTATACATCAGTCTCCTGTGAGTTTTGCCACTGCGAGTTGGCCCTGAGCACAACTCTGAGAGGGCTTATCACTGACAGTCAATTCTGGGTGTGTCAAGGCCCTCAAGAGAAAAGTGTGTCTGTTTTCCCTCAAGAAACAGCCCCTTGTATCGTAATGAACTGTTCTCACTTTCCATTTTGAATTTCTACACCTAGTATAATACTATAAATGCAGGCTTTCAATAAAAAATTGTCATAGGGGCCTTCCTGATGGCACAGCGGTTAAGCGCTGCTCTGTGGCAGCAGAGACGCGAGTTCGACACCTGGCCGGGGAGATTCCCACATGGCGTGGCAGACCTCTCCTGCCTCGCCCGCTGCTCCCCTCAGCAGTGTATTTCCTTCTATCTGCCTGTGCTGCTCCCCACTCTGTCTCTGGTGAACCTTCTCACCCCCCCATGCCTCTGGCCTGTACTCCCACTTGTATGCATAAATAAATAAATCTTTTAAAAAAAATTGTCATAGGAATAAGTAAGAATAGTAATACTATGGATTGTCAAGAAATTGACATAAAGATGTTATCCTTTTAGACATTTATATAATCTCACTACATGTTTTTTTCCCCCTAGGACTCCAAAGTTCTTTTTTTTTAATGAGTATCATCTGTACCTAATCCCATTGCCCTCTGCGGTCCTACTATGACTGCTTCTAAAAGTATATGAAGTTTTACTGAAAGTCTGACCTGACAATTTTACTTTCTTGTACCCAAGGCACACTTTTGATGCCAGATGATGCCTGTTGAGGCTGAGACTGGGGGAGGCTTAGTGTTGGTGCAGGGACAATTCAAGATTTGTCAGCTGGTTGTGGCTGATTATCAAGATGTCCAAACTGGCTCCTTTGCTATGTGTAAGCAATTTAATTTTGTGCCTAATTTTAATCTGCAGTGTACTGTATGTCTGCATCTGCTGTGTTAAAGCATTCATTAGCATTTAAAGGGGGAGCTGATGGTATTGATCACTCTTATTAAACCAAAAACAATCATGCAGCAGTATCTGATGAGCATTCTCTTCAACCACTGAAGTCACAGCCAAAGTTTATGTACTCAAAACACCGTCAGAAACAGAAAATGTGATTTTAAAGAAGGGAGATTAAAGTGGCATCTGTTATATGCATTTGTGGTTTGCTACCACCAAACCCACCCCCAGCTTCCTGGATTATGAGCTTTTTGAAGATATGAAACTTTCTTTTTTTTTTTTCCTGAATTTCTCCTACCAGGCACAGAATAAGTTTTCAGTGAATTATTGGATGAGTGAATTAAGGTATGAAGGTGAAACATCCAGTGCATGTTAAATAAACACTCTCCAAGAACAACTGTAATTTTTCTTATAGATTATAACAGCTATGTATAGTAAGTAATAAATCAACCTAAAATGTAATAACACAAGAATAAACATCTCTTATCTTACAGTTTCTGTGGTCCAGGAATTCAGGACTAGTTTAGCTGGCTGGTGCTGAACTGGCTTTCTGAGGAAGTGTCAAGTTGTTGGCTGGAAATACATTCATCTGACAGACTGTCACTGGAGAATCTGCCTAAGACAGCTCTCTTACATGTTGCTGGCTGTTTGCAGGAGGCTCTACTCCTCCTCACGTGGATCTTTCTACATGCTTAGGTATCCTCAGGAATGGCGGCTGGATTCCCCCGAAGATGCCAAGGGGGAGGTGAAAGAACAATGTCTTTTATGGGCAAGACTCCAAAATCACACACCATCATTTCCATAATATCACTGGTCAACAAATTTTTACAAAAGTCATGTTACTGAAATAAAATTAGTCATTTTCTCTCAATTTGTATGTGCTCAACATGAATATGACAGTCAAATTCTAATTTTGGCTCTAGTTTTATTGGTAATCTGCAATAAATTGATGTTTACATCACAAAATGCATGCCAATAGTAATAGGCCTACAGTTAATACATAAAAAATCAAGTCATAGACTACTTCTTAGATTTCTTCGCTTGTCTCTTGTACAGCTGTTCAGGAATAGAATAGATGGAAGATGGTTTCCATTGTGCAAAAGCACAGCCTTAAGACTCAGTTTCAAAGAGTCTAGAAATAGTCTCCATTCTTGTGGGTCATGAGTGATTTCTAAGGCATTCATGAGGCCCTCAATATCGAAACAGAATACCAGAGTACTTTCCTTTCTGAAGAAAAGCTCCAATTGCTGATGACGCTTTCAATAGAAAGTCATTGTGACATCTTCTTCTAGAAGATTCCATTGTTGGAGTCTTGATCCTAGCAATTCTGCCTTATTCTTGGATAAGTCCAAATCATGAACCAGGTCATTTAGTTCTTCCTGTGTTAGTTTGTGTGGGGTTGATGATGCACCACGGTGAAAATCTGTATCACTGCATGCTGATGGAACAGGAGAAGGACAGGTCGGCTCACCTTTGTCCTCATCAGAGGAATCAAGAGATTGGAGGTTCTGGAATAGGAAGTCCCTCACCATGTGGAACTGGTCTCAATGCAGATGGAATGTTTAGGTAGACTAGTCTCGACTTCTTTGGCTTCGTTATTCCGCCAGAAAGAGGAGGAGCAGAGCAGAAGTAACAGTCTTTTATGTGGTTGCTTGGCTCTCTCCACACCATGGGAACTACAAACGGCATTGATGGTCTTTTGCCATTTAACCACTGTGAAAGCTGTATTGTACATGGAGCACAGCATATATGTGGGGCCCAAGGCTTGTCTTGGTCACCAACCTTGCATCCAAAGTAAAGATGATAAGCCTTCCTCGGGCCTCCCTGGTGGCGCAGCGGTTGAGCGGTGCTCTGTGGAGCTGTCGGCAGCGAGTTCGATACCCAGCTGGGAGAATCCCACATGGTGTGGTAGACCTCTCCTGACTCGCCCGCTGCTCCCCTCAGCAGTGTATTTCTGATCTGCCTGTTCTGCTCCCCATTCTTAAAAAAAAAAAAAGAAAAGAAAAGAAAAAAGATGATAAGCCTTCCTCACTTGAAAAGTGATACTTTTCTTCTGGTTGACAAATGTCACTTCCCCACAAATACAGCAGAAATTGTCCACGCTATGAATGCACTTTCGGGGTATTACTATTCTGTATTGTGCCTAAATGGATAAAATAGTAACAGTTCTATGGAACAGTAGTTTAAATTGTCTCACACGAAGTCTGAAATATTTTCAATGCTCAACCTTTCTGACAGAGCTTTATATAGTGCGCTGCTGACATCAGCTTACTTCAGCAGCCGCCTAGCAGTAGTATTGCATTGCATCAGAAAATGCAATGGATGATGTGTGCATGATGGTATTATGCAATTACATGCAATATTACATCATTCTAGGCTGATTTAGGATGTTCTTGCAGTCCTGCTGCATAAATTTACACGGTGAAACATATAAAATGAATTATATGAAATATTTTCAAAACAAGAACTAATAAAAAATTTTCAGGGTTATATTCATGTTCAGCACACCAAGATACTACAGATTAGGGCCTTTTTAAGTCAGTAATGATCTCACTGTTGACCAGTGTATTCTATTGTTCACACAGGTCAGCTCTACCCAGAATAGCAGGGCCCACACAGAGCGGTAAATACCAAGAGGCGGGAACCCCTGAGGGGTCATCTTGTAGGCTGGCTACAGCCAACACTGTGAACATCTCTGCTCCCTGATTAATTTGATGTCTTCTTTTCTGAGCTTTGCCTTTTCTGCCTGTTTAACATTTTCCCATAATCTAAATATTGAACTTGATCATACTTCAATTGAGTGTTAGAGCAAGAAGGCATTTTGAAGACCATCTCTGGAAGTCAATTTTTAGAGATATTTTAGTTTTAGAGATGAAGAAACCAAGCCAATAGGGGTGAAGTACTGCCCAGTCACTTGCCCATCAGAGGCAGAGGCAGAGCTCAGGCTACCCGCCTGGGCTCTCCCCTACTCAGTTCCCATTGAAGCTTGTGCTTTGTGAAATGTTTAATCACATGTGAAATTGGTGTTCATGAGGTCTGGCAGCTGTAAATTAACACTTATTTTATTTTGGTAGCACTGAGCCTTCTTGGGTCTCCATAGAGATTGGGGGAGTCTTTGTGGATTAATAGGTGTGACTACATGCTTCCAAAAACAAAACATTAAGGCAATTATGTTTCTTCTTTCTTTCATCAGGCCTGCGTTGGTTTCCTCTGGACTTTGTGGTGCTTCAGAGAGAGCTCTTATTTCCCAGAACAACTATTTCTAGCAAAATTGTCTGTAAGTACATCTAAGGTGCAGTTCAGCTGAGCCAACATTTGCTGAGCTCCCATACCTAGAGGGCCCTGTGTTCCCTCTGATTTTCATTGTTAATTCAGAAGCAAGTCTCACAGGTAGGATGAATTGTTTCCCTGTAAACTAGATTAGAAACTTGATAAGAAAGAGATTGAAACATAAAATGGAAAAAGAGAAAGCACTCATTTTGTGAGGCAGGAATAATTCTTTCCCTCCTGCTTTACTCTTTGGTTCCTGCGTCTTTATATTTCATCATTGCCTAGGCGACATGTGACTCTGAACTTGAAGTTCTCAGGATTCAGCATGTCCAATTATTCGTGGTCTAAAAAGTGTCTCAAAGTCACTAATTTCCACTTTAATACAACACACCTAATAATGGCCTTTCCTTAGAGCAAAACACTGTCTTATTGTGTCAAAGAAACAAGCTTCCTGAAAATGAGAGATTCGATGCTAGATGGCTAATTTTTAGTAATACCATAGGTCCTCCCAACACAAATAAAGTTCCAAGGAGACGCAAAAGGAAAACTACAACTCCTATTTACTTTACTGAGACTTCACTGTAAAAAACAGTCTCATTCTCACTAGCTCAAACACATTTACATTTATTGTATTGTCATATGCAACATTTCATGGAAGAAATAATTATGATTAGAGTTAGTTTATTCATTGATCAATATATGCCAAGCTCTGTTCTAAGTCTTTCCCTCATTTAATCTTCACAATCATTTCAATGAGGACAACTCTATCATCCCCACTTTACAGTTGAAGAAACTGAGGCATAACTATTTGACCTAGGTAATCCAAGATGCGGCACTGCAACAGTATAGGACCCCACAGACTAGTGCTGGAGGGGTGTCAGAATTCAGGTGCCTCTGAGGACCTGGTTTGAGATTTCTGCTCCCCCATTAATGTAACTCAGCAACACCTCCACCCCAGGACTGCTGCTTTCTATGTCACTGACCCCTGAATTTTTCTGCTCTTCCATATTTTGTCCTTCCCATCACTCATGCTACCAACTCAACTCTTAGCTACAGCTCTCACCTTTAACTGGTAAATTCCTTCCAAGTTCCTGCTTTTAAAAGTCCCAAAAGAGAGAGAATAGACTTACCAGGTTCACATTGTGGAGACAGACCAGAGAATTCACATGTTGCTCAGCAGACCTGAGACTGGATAGGTGCCCTCTCCGGGCCTCTGATTTATGAAAAGAGGAGCATGAGACACTGATGATATAAAGCATGGCCATCTTGGCTGCAAGGGCTTGTAGAGTCAATCATCTCTCTTGGAATATGGCATGGGCATACCTTTTCAGCACTTTGTTATTCTCTACTGTCTAATCTATACTGTCTGCTAGAAGAGTATACTGGAACATATTTGCTAAATTTAATAAGTACTTTTATGTGTCATTTAGAGAAACTGTACCAAGAAAATGACACAGATAAAAATTTCTGGTTTTTGAGAAAGATTGAATTGTAAGTGGAAATGTTACAGAATGCATCTCCAAGAAAGAGCGAGAGACAAGGCAGTGCAGTGAATGGGTGCCACTTTCTGCACTCCATTTACATGCAGCTGCCTTGGATTACAGATCAGTGCGCCATGAACTAGATTTCTAGAGCAGGACCACTATTGGGAACTAGGGGCAGAGCTGAGAACCAAGTGGAGTTATACAACAGAGAAGGTAAATGGGCTTGTGGACTCTTGCTTTTCTGGCTTCAATTTGCACCCAGGGACTTGGAGGAAAGACATGTAGAGACTTTTGGAAAAGACATGTAGATGAGAGACACATGGAGAGGCTGCTCTGCTTCAGGCCAACCTTGTTTAGCTAAGCATTTGCCCAAGAAGAGATGGATAATTTTGGAGATTTTATTAGGAAATTATTGTAATATTAGGAAAATCCTTTTCTCTTTATGCACATCAATTCTATTAAAAATCTTTCACACCAAGAATATGCTGTTTTGTATACACGAATGTGTATAGATTCCTTTTAGAGTGTACATTCCTTAATAGTTTCGTGTTCCTGGTACTCCTTGGTCACACGCATGCAAGATTCATTTTCTCCTTTTCTCTCACACCACTACTACACTCCTAACACACTGACATGACATGTGTGGGTTTTTCCCCCCACACCAAGCAATTCTGTGATCTGTGGGACATATTTGCTATCTAGTGCAAACTTGTACCTTTAAACAACATTTCTACTCCCCACCACCAACTAACCACAGTTTTGCTTTGTTTGATTTTTTTAGACTCTCTAGATAAATGATACCATACAGAATTTGCCTTTCTCTGTCCGACATGTTATATTGCATTTATTATAATGTCTGCAAGGTCCATCCATGTTGTTGCAAATAGCAAATATCCTTCTCTCTCATCGCTGTATAATATTCTAGTGTTTGTGTCTATGTGTGTAAGTGTGTGTGATGTGTCTATGTGTATAAAACACCTTATTTATTCTTTATCCATTCATCATTGGAGGAGACACTTAGTTTGTATCCATATCTTGGCTATTGTGACTAATGTTGCAATAAACATAGGAGTGCATTTATCTCTTCAATATACTGTTTTCACTTCCTTTGGGTGTTTACTCAGTAGAATTACTGAGTCATATGGTAGATATACTTGTAATTTTTTGAGGACGCTCCATATTGCTGCTTTCCATAAATTTCCAACTTCTTTTTCTTGCCTTTTTCCTTCTTCCATTCTCACTAGTACCAACAATTACCACTACAATTGAACTACAGCTCACTATGTACCAACTGTTTACAAACATTATCTTGTTTAAGGTTTCATTTGACTCCTTAGGTCTTGAGTTGCTTCAGTTTAGTTTTGTTTACTATCTGTAGTTAGGCAGCTTTTCAAGAAGAATGGTTGCTAAGCGTTGATAAAGTTTGGCCCTTTCCAATGGAGTCAGGCTATTGTATCTCTTATTGAGATCAAGGTTAATGACACTTGTCCAGTCATTATATTGAGAGATTTTTGTTGCTGTAAAGAGAGAAAGTTCATTTTGCTTGGAATAAGACTGTGTTATTTGTTTCTCAATCAAAGATTGTTTCCATTCTAGTAGAAACGTTTGTGTTTCTGTGTTTCGCATGTTCTTGGTGTAACCTGCCTTCCTCAGTCAGATTCCCTGAAAGAAAACACCCTTCCTCTTCCCACAGTCCATCATTTTTACATAGACAGGTTCTCAAACACAGACAGGAAAGGTATCAAATGTGGTAATTCTCTTCCTTTATGCAGTAGGTACAGTCAAGCCAGAGATACTGGACCCCAGAGCCAACAACACCTGTGTGATGCCCTTATCTCTGTTCTACAGAGGTGAGAGGATCTCCTTGGTGGTATTGGAAAACTCTACTGTGCTATAAATTTGGGATGCAGAAGAACCTAACTTCAGCCTTCTATTCAGGTCATTGTGGTCCCATTCACCATGTTGTCATGCAAGTGATTGCAATCACAGCTACCAAATATAAAAATGAACCTGGTAGGGGAGGAAGATATTTTTCTGGGAACTTTTAGGGTCCCTGACAAAGACACATCCTGACAAACAATGGGAGAAAAGCATACAAACTTGATTGAATTTTTACATGTACATGAAACTTTCATAAGAGAACAAAGACCCAAAAAAGAGACCAGAGCAGGAACTTTTATACTTTGTAGACAAATGGATGAATTTGTGGAAAGTTGACAAGAAAGGGATTTGATTGAGAGGTGATCTATCTAAGGTTAGGTAGCATCATTTCCTTAACTAGGAAAAGATGTGTTTAGCAGGTTTTGTCCACAGTGTCAGGACTCAGTCCCCTGAGCCCTTCTTAACCTGGATGGATGAACAAGTGAACTGCAGGCAGATTAGCAGGAGAAAAAACCAAAAGTGAAAAACATGTATGTGGAGAAGTTACATCGTTGTAAATTCTAAAGGAAAATGAAGCAGACGGGGCTATTTATCCTGTGCTTAGGAACCTGGGGCATCAAGGAGCAAGAAAGGAGGAAATTTCACGTGAAAACAAGGGGATGACCTCAGCTTCACTCTGAGATTAAAAATGAGCTACTCAGATAGAGAGGACCTGTTCACAGACCAACTTACAACTGGGTGATAATCCCAGCATTCATTCTCCTAGGTCACAAAAAGAAAGCAGCAATTGCTTCTTCAATTAAGCAAAGGACAGAAAGTCTTCACCCTCTTAATTTAAAATAATCTACATTCTTTAAGTAATGGTAATAGACTTCCAGAGGCTCCCAGGATTTCATTGACCTTTAGTTCATACCAAGGTAATACTTACCGGAAGAGACCTACTTTGGCTATATTGAGAAAGGCCTATCTGACCCTTTTGAAGAGTCTGATTCCATAGCAGCTTCCCCAGATGCCTTTTCTGGGCTGCTGACAAGAGTCTAGTAAAAGGAGAATGTCTCTCTTGCTGCTAGGCAGGAAAGTGTGAGATTTTTCTGCATTTGCTACTTTTTATTGCCTTCAGTGCAAAATAATTTTTAAGTGAATGAGGTATATTTTGGGGTGACATATTCTGGTTTTCTTTAGTATTCTATTGAACCTATAGGACCTTAGTCAGACTCTATGTTAGGCCCTGTTGTCATAAAAAGAAGCCTTCTCTCAGTTGGAGAATTGGCATGAATCCCACTAACTTGTACTTGATAATAAGGGAAATTTTTCCTTTTTAATTTTACACATATTTTAAAAGAAAATTTCTCAGAAGATAGCTATTCCCCACACACCCACTGCCAATCATTCTGTTATATGGGATGGTGTCTTCAATTTTGTTAATAGGTTATTTTACTAAATACAGTCTAGGCATACCTGAAAGATACATTTGTTCTTCAGTTCCTAGTGTGGATGCTATATATCAAGATCAAAAAGACTGACTTAACATTGATTCTAAGTTAAAAACGAATCATTAAGAAAACAAAAACAGGGCCTCCTTGGTGGAGCAATGGGTTAAGCACAGCGCTGTGGAGCTGTCAGCAGCTGCGGCACGAGGTCCATGTCCGGCCGGGGAGATTCCCACATGGCGCAGCAGACCTCTGCCGCCTTGCCCGCGGCTCCCCTCAGCAGTGTATTTCTGTCGATCTGCCTGTTCTGCTCCCCGCTCTGTCTCTGGTGAACCCTCTCACTGCCCCACACCTCTGGCCTGCACCCCAGCTTGTATGCATAAATAAATAAATAAATAAATAAATAAATAAATAAAAAACAAAACATAAAAAAGCAATAGTTTTTAACAACTCCCTCTTTTTTAAAATCATCATTCCTGAGTTTGCTGATTACAGTTGTCTGCTTAGACATTTAGGGCAGGGAGGGCTGTGCCTAAAGAAAATTAAATGGCCAGCTATACCTAGGGCTTCAGGAAACATTTGCCAAAGCTGATAAAGCCCAGGGAGAGCCCAGAAATGCCCAGAGGGTAGAAAGGCAGCCCCTACCCCAATCTACATGCAAGCCTACAAAGCCCCCAGAAGCACCAAGAGGAAGGTAATTTCTCAAAATTGGCAGGTCTTTGGGTAGTAAAACAATTCCCCCCACACAAGTTCTCCCTCTCCCAAGGGAAGGGCAGAGCTGGTTGACACCATGGCAACTCAAGCCAAAAGCCCTCCCCTGCCCCTACCTGTTTTCCTGGAGGATAGGAGGAATGAGGGGGAGGTGGGGAGGGGGGTGACTTAGAAACTGCTGCCTGGACTGATAAACTGCACCCCAGAGCTATTGCGCAGTATACCCCAGAAAGGGAGAGTGAGCAGTTCCTGTACCCCATTTAAGAAGAGTCTCCCACAATTCCCTTGAGGTTTTTCTTTCCAGGACTGACTGTCTGGACCTCTTTCTGGGCATAATTTCATTCTGTCTCTAATTAAATTTTGCTTTTGCTTTTTTTTTTTTAGGGTTTTTTTTTTTTTTAAGGATTGATTTATTTATACATACAAGCTGGGATACAGGCCAGAGGCGTGGGGCGGAGAGAGGGTTCACCAGAGACAGAGTGGGGAGCAGAACAGGCAGATCAGAAACACACTGCTGAAGGGAGCAGCGGGTGAGGCAGGAGAGATCTGCCGCACCATGTGGGATTCTCCCTGGCTGGGCATCGAACTCTCGCATCTGGGCTTCGAACTCGCATCTCCAGCTGCCGACAGCTCCACAGCACAGCGAGCAACTGCTGCGCCACCAGGGAGGCCCTGCTTTTGCTTCTTCTAAAGACATGACTGTGAATTCTTCTCATGCCATAGTCAAGGACCAAAGAACCCCAAAATCCAGGAATCCCAAAATTGATGAATCGAAAACCCAAACATCACTACTAACAGGCAAAGGAAGGAAAATAAATCCCACTGCAAGAGGCTGGTCCTCAGGAAGGGGGAGTGTCCCAGGACCCCACCCCCACCTCAGGCTGGAGAGTGCCATCATCTCCGAAGGAAGGAGACTGAGGACTGAGGGAGGAGTTAAGGAGAGGCTTTGGGGACTTAAAAACCAAAGCTGGAGGGTTGGGAAGGGGCTTTTGGTCCGTGGTGTGGATTGAGGAGAGTTTTCCTGAGTAGGCAAGAGTCCAGCTCAGAGAAACTGGTAGGACGTTTTTACCAATTTATTTCTTTATCTTTTCTTTTCTCTTTTTGTAAATAAATCTTTTTATTAATTTTATTGTGTGTGCCTGCATTTGAGTTTTTAAGTCTCTTAAGCGCACGGGTGAGAACCCAGACAGGCACCTCACCGGTTTACCCTGTAATACCACCACCTTCTGTGCTTCCAGGGTTTGACCTTGAACTTTCAACAAAATAAAGATCTCTATTTTTTCTTTAAAGGTCATTTTTTTTTTTTTTTGGTCACCTGAAGGATAGCAGAATGTACTACTCCAAAACATGCCTTTTTAGTATAAGGTGTGTTTTTTTTTCTTTTCTTTCTCCACCTCCCCCTCCCCCTCCTTTCTCTTCCTTTTCTACTGTATTCATTTTTTTAAATCAAGGTAACATTAGTTTACAACACTATATAACTGAGAGGTATAGGATCACACCTCTTCAGAAATATGTCACCACACCGCCCCAACCACCAAGGCACCCACAGTTTTCCACCAGAGTTCATTATGCTCCCTCCCCACTTTTTTCCCCACCCTCCTCCTCTTCCTCTGGTAGTTTCAATTTTACAGTCAGATTTCTGGGGTTTGTTTTTGATTTGGTTTTGTCTGGTCCTTTGTTTTGTTTCTCTGTATTCCATGTATGAGTGAAACCATCTGGTATTTGTCTTATAAGAAGTATTTTGAGCTGATTATTTTTTAAGAAACTGATGCAGGAGAAGCTCTTAAGTACGAGTAGAAGTTACCTTTTGGTAAGGGAAATCTTCATTTATGAAGGTAGTTTAGAAAGGGGCCCTGGACCACAAAGATTGATACTACCAGAGATAACTTTTTCACCTGAAGGGTTTACTTGGTGGTAGGTGAACCTTTGTTAACCCACGATTCCTCTTTTCATCTTTCCATGAATTGCTGCCCACCCTCCTTTGAAGCCCAAATCCTTGTAAGGATTTGGCAAGTCTCCTATGGCAACTTTCTGAGTCTCATATCTTTTGGGATATGGACCTCTGTTGGAGCTGCCAGGTGCAGATGAGGGGGCTAAATGCTGCCCCCTGACCCTCCACACCATCCAAGCCGGACCGGATAATTCCTGTGCTGTGCTGCGAACTGAACTCTGCCTCAGCTGTCCTGCGCCTTAGGGCTGCTGGTGGGGGGGGCGGAGCTGAGCAGCCATTTTTGTGAACCTTTAAAAGGGTGGGATGCATGTGAACTTTCTCTCTCTTTTTTGCTCTACTTGCTGCAGGAGGCCGCTACCCTGCCCCCACCGCAGCCCAAGGTGAGGGGCCACTAATTTCAAGGGAGGCAGGATCTCTGCCTTACCCGGTCAATCTGGATAACTTATCCTGCTTACCCTTCTAAATTTACTAACTCCCTCTATTTGAGCAGTGTTCATTTTTCTGATTCCTCAAGACCTTTTAATCTTTTTTTCCTTTTTTACACAATTATTTTCTAAGTGTCTAGAACTCTCAGGGCTGAAGCCAGAAGTCTCTCAAACCAGATGGCTTCAGTTCAAATTCCAACTCACCATTTTCAAACTGTGACAAGGTACTTAACCCCACAATTTCAGTTTCCCAAACAGCATAAGATAATAGTCCCCATCATATCCATAAGGTAAAGTGCTTAGAGCCAGAAGAGCCTAGGTAAAGTAACTATTATTATATGTGATCAATATTACAAAAGCAAAATATACTCCATGAACATTTGCAACTCCATCAGGACATCAGAATGGCAAACTGATTCTGTTTCAAATGATGATCATCAGAAAGTCATTAAATGCACAATCAATTGTCACAGCAAGATAATCTCTAAGGTAATTTCTGCAGGGACCTTACTGGAAGTTGAGTTGCAGAACATTACTCTCTCCTGTGGCAAAGTTGCTTTGGGGGTGTCCAACAAAGTACAGTAATAACTAGTTGGCTTTGCCATCAGTCAATTTCAGTCACCTCAAATGTGTCAGAATGCTTATTATTTTTGAATTCTGGATTTCCTCTCCTTTATTTCTGCCTCCCGGTGTAGATGTCACCACTATGTGAGGGAGACCGGAGGGAGACCAGCCCCAAAACTCCCCACAAGAAGAAATGGCAAACTATTATCTGGTCACTCCCTAAAATTTGCTAAGCTGATGGAAGGGCACGATGTTCCCCGGACAGTCGTTTCCTTCTCTCACGTGAGCGGTCTCTCAAAACCAGGATCTCTGTGCGCCAGCAGCGGTAACCCTGCGCTCTCAGGTTTAAGCGAGGCTCCGAAGGTCAAACCTTTGCCTTGAAAGCTATGTCTTCCAGAAATCCAGCTCTCAAGGATGCTGAGGACAGTACTTGCTTCCAAGAAATGGTTTTAATTTTTATTTCCATAGCAAAACGCCCTCTGACTTCATTAATATTATTGCTCTGAGCCAGAAAGGCCAGTTGCTTTATTTGCTAATTAGGAGGAAAAAACCTGAGTCAGAAAGACCTCTTGACATTTCATTTAATAAATTGAAATAGCCAGGCTCCCCCGAAGAAGGTGGAGATCAGCAGGAGTGTTTTGTGATGGGCTGCGAATGATGTGGAAGCATTTTTTTGGTTTTGTTTTTTATATTTTTTATTGCAGTAACATTGATTTACAACACTGTACGTGACTTAGAGGTGTAGGATCACATCCCTCAGATGTCTGTTGCCACACCATACCCACCGTCAAGGCAACCATAGTTCTCCATGTGGAAACATTTTTGTCTGCAACTTTTTTATTCTAGTAAACCTCCAGAGTGCTGAGAATCACATCCTTGTTTGTGACAGGTTGGAGGTTATGTGGGAGGAGTTGTATATGTCTAAAGTTAATAACAGTCTGTGGAGATTATATTTAACTGTGTATAAACATCTGGTACAGCAAAAACAGAACAGGCCCAATGTTAGACCCAGCTGGAAAGCACCAGGAGGGTTTAGTTAAAGATTGCCAGGGCAGCCCAATGCCCCTTCACTCTCTTATGCAGATTACCAAGTAGGTGACACTTCCCAAATGGCTTTCTGAAGTCCCCGGAGCATCCAGGCTCACAGAGAGTTTAATTGTCCTTTCTTAAAATTTCCATATTATTTTTGGTCTGACCTTTACATTCCAACACTTGATTTTAATATAGAAAATATAATCATGTATAAAAATGGTCTAATTATTTTTATAGTTTGGTCCATTTTACTTACACAGTAGCTCTTGGCTCATTTAGGGTCAATAATAATATCCTTTGAATGGTTAATACAAAAATAATAGGCAGAGAGCAGTCGACACTGTCAATTTGACTGAAATGATGATTCAGATAAAAACCCCAATGTTCAAATGTCACACCAGTCCAGCCTACTCTTCCTCACTCCACATGTCAAAAGGTAAACAAAACACATGCTTCATAAAACAAAATACATTTAAGTATGTGGATATTTATTGCATTATTCTCACAAGGTGAAAAGATTTGTTAGCCAGGTGATCTGGTTTACAATACAAGTGCTGGAGTTTATCTGTATGACCTTGGGAAAATTGTTTAACTTCTCTGTGTTAGAGTCATTAATTCAGTCAGTCATTTATTTAACAAATCTTTTATTATCATTTGATATTTGCAGAGTGTGGTGCTAGGAAAGGCTACAAAGCGTTACAGGGCAGCCCCAAGAGGAGCTGGGGTGACCCGAATATGAGTTGTTACCCTTGAACTTAAGAACTAGGACAAAACCCAAAAGCAGACATGCAGAGAGAAGTTTTTAAAAAAATGTTTATTTACAAGGAAAATGAGAAGAGGAAGAACAGTGAAAGACAGAGATTTATTGGTCAACCCTTTCTACCAGTACTACTGTCTGAGCTGGTGCAAGCTGAAGGCTGGAAATTCAAGAGTCCACATGTGTTCAGCCCTAAATTAAGTATGGCTGCTTAACTCCACTCCTAGTTCCCAGGGGGCCCTCCATTTAGGACATCCGATTCATGGCATGCTGGGAGTTGGAATCCTTAGAGCCTGAGATCACTTCAGTGTGGGAATGGGGGTGGAGTCTACAAAAAAAAAAGTGAGAGATTGGAGTTCATTTTGGACCTCATTCACAAGCTCAAAGTTTGCTTCTTACTCCAACAAAAGGAGAATCTCTTCTAATGCATATTAAGATTTTCATTTATTCCATTTTATTTTGTATTTTGAATTTGTATTTTTCTCTTAATGTTGGGGGGGAAAATGACGTCTGCAACAAACTCCACAGGAAGGTTTATGGACCCCCACCTCAGACCAAAGAGATCCAAGACACTAGGGGCCACTAATCCCTTAATTCCATCATCATCCAGAAGAGAAGACACACACAGAGGAGACACACAGACAGAAGACAGGAGGAGATGGAAGAAGGATGGAAAGCCAGCAGAGGTCCAAGGAGCAGAGAGACTTGTAAAGAAGCTGCACTGGCCTGGACTGATTGAAATAGACGTGAGTGAGAGACCCGTGGGGAGGTTAACAATGGCTGTGTTGATTTCGGTTTTGATTTTGTTCTGTTCCTCTCAGAATTGTCTGACTGTATCTGACCCTTTTGTATGGGTCCCTGCCGAAAGGTATTTTGGTTCCTCCCAGAATTGTCTGGCTGTTTCTGACCCTTGTGTGTGGGTCTCTGCTAAAAGCTGTTCTAGACTTGTGGCAGGCTTTCGAGACTTGCTTTGGGCTAATCCCGTTTGGGTGGACTTGTACCCACGAGGAGTTGGTTAACATTGGGTGCTTGACTTAGAATATATTCTTTTTCTTCTCTGTCCTTTCTAATTGTATTAAAGTCTGTTTCCACAAAAGGTCCTATATGTTTTGCAATGATGCGGTGGATGGCAGAACCCAATTAGACCAGGGCAGGTCTGGGGTTTCGGGGTTGCCCTCTCCCTGCCCTGTAACATGAATATCCCTCTTTGTAGCATTCTGCTCTTGTTTAACATCTTTTCATCTCTCTGAGAATAATAATAAATCTTTTTTTAATGTTTATTTTCCTTTACAGGGTCTGTTTTCTCTAAGTTGCTTTTATTCTATTCTGATTTGGTTATCTGTTTTCTGTCTCTGTCTTTAATATGACATTTTCCTCCCAATGCCATTTTTTAAAAAGATTTTATTAATTTTTGCATAGAAGAACTAGGGTGTTGGCCAGAGGTGTGGGGGGTGACAAGATTCACCAGAGCCAGAGCGGGAAGCAGAACAGGTAGATTGACTGAAATACACTGCTGAGGGGAGCAACAGGAGACACAGTGTTACAGGGCAGGGAGAGGGGCACCCCAGGACCCCCAAACCTGCCCATTCTAAATAGGTTCTGCCATCCACCCCATCAACACAAAACATATAAGATCTTTAGTGGAAAGAAACTTTAATACAATTATAAAAGACATTTAATACAATTAAAAAGATTATAAATCAAGCATCCAAAGTTACCCAACCCCTTGTGGGTAAAAGTCTACCCAAATGGGACTGGCACAAAGCAGGGCCGGAAAGCCTGCCAGAACTGTAAAACACCTTTCGGCAGAGACCCATATAAAAGGGTCAGAAACAGCCAGACAATTCTGGGAGGAAAAGAACAAAATCAAAATCCAGATCAACATTGTCATAGTTAATCTCCCCACGGGTCTCTCACCCACATCTGTTTCAATTAGTCCAGGCCAGTGCAGCTTCTTTACATGTCTCTCTGCTCCTTGTGCTTCTTCTGGCCTCCATCCTGCTTCCTTTATTCTCCAGTCTCCTCTCTCTCCTTCACCAACTTATTGCTCCTGCTCAGCTCTACTGTCCCTTGGGTGGGGCAGGGAACCTGGAACACTCCCTTTTTCCTAGGGACCACCCTCTTACACCAGGAGAGGTCTGCTGTGCCATGTGGGTTAGCTCCCTGGCTAGGCATTGAACTTAGGCCATTGCTGTGAGAGCCCTGAAATTTAACCCTTTAGCCACCAGGGAGGCCCCTAATGTCACCTTTTAGGAAGAAAAGCTGACCAGAGAGTAGCTTGTCAATTGTGATCTCACCATGAGCAGTGGTTTTCAAAATCTTTATTTGCAATTTCCTATAAATTTTTTAATCTAATATTTTACCATAACCATTTCCTAGGTGAGTAAAAACTCGATAGACAATATTTTAATTGCCACTTATGTGATATTGACACCAAACACTAGCCTCAGTTTCCCTCAGCCAATAAAAGGAAACAAAGTTTGAGGAAAAGAGAAGTTTAATTTGTCGACAAACTGAGGAGGGCAGCAGACTCGTGTCTCAGAGTGTCCTGCTTTTTGGCAGAGTGCAAGGTTGTTAATACAAAGGAGTAAAACAAAAGGGAGATGGGCGAGGGTCTGCATGTCCTTTTGATGCAGGCATAGGGAGATTTCTGGTGGGCGCCAGCTTGCTTTGTTAACACCTGCTGTTTAACTTCCTTTTTATCTTCTTAAGGATATCCTTCCTTTTCCTTAAACTGCAAGAAGACAAACTTGGTAGACGCAACAGATAGGAATGCTTATCTGATGGGGCAGGAAGAAAGACCTGTCCTTTTTCACTGCATCAGTATTGTCCTTTTTAATAATTTCCCCATCACAGACATTGAACTTTTTTCTAATTTTTCCCAGTTATAAATAATACCATAGTAAACATCTTTGTGTCCTCATTTTAGGGTAAAATTCTTAGCATAAATTCTCAGAATATGTGAAGAAAGAGAGAGAATGAAGACAAATTAAAGAACAAGCAAATACTCAGAGAACATCTGCACCAGTGATCTGCAAACCTAGTTGCCTCAGATCGCCTGGAGGGCCTTTTAAAACAGCCTGCTGGGCCCAACCCCAGAGGGAATGATTTAGCAGGTGGGGGTGGGACAGGAAATTAATTAGCATTTTAAACAAGTCCAAGGCCTTTGCTTAAGGTATAGATCAGGACTGCTCTTGGAGAACACTGATCCAAAGCATAGGCAGAGAAACATAGTCTTGAACTGGAGAAGGGGCAAGTTAAGAACAGTTGAGACTGTGAAGGTATATTAAGTGGAAGCTGGGAAAGAAATTGCATCTTTATTGCCAAGTGAAGTAGGAAGTGGAGTCCTCAGCCAAGAAAGAGGTAAGAGTAGAGTGGATAATGTGATGAAAGGGGTTTGGGTAAGCCTTGGTAGGATTTAACGAAGGAACTGACCTGGAACCCTATAAAGCACTAGCTAGTGGCATTTGAGAATCCAGCTTAAATTAGACATCATAAATCAAGAATGATGCTAGTCTTCATCGATGTACGATCAATTACCAGAGTGCTCACCTGGCAGAGGCCTGAAAGGGAGAGGGTTGAGTGTGGGGGGAAGGAGAAGGGCAGCAATACCATTTGGGGAGGAGCTTGAGAGAAATTGAAGCAATGGGTCATAAAGCCTGGGGTAAGGGTGAAAGTGATGTCATTTTTGGAGTTGATGGGTCTTAGAGCAGGGTCCTTGGGTTCACTCTGGGAAAGGTTTTGTAATAGGGTGGTCCTCAGGGAAAAGGGTATGTTCCAGATTCCCTGCCCCACCCAAGGGAGGGTGGAGCTGAGCAGGAGCGATAAGAAACTGGAGAAGAGATAAGTAGGGACACAGAAAGCACAGCATAGAAGAAAGAAGGAAATAGGATAGAGAGCCAGAAGAGGCACAAGGAGCAGAGAAACATGTAAAGAAGCTGCACTGGCCTGGACTGATTGAAACAGATGTGGGTGAGAGACTCATAGGAAGGTTGACTGTGGTAATGTTCATCTTGTTTTTGATTTTGCTCTTTAACTCCCAGAATTGCCTGGCTGTTTCTGACCCTTTTGTATGGGTCCCTGCCAAAAGGTGTTTTAGACTTGTGGCAGGCTTTTGGGCCTTGCTTTGGGCCAATCACATTTGGGTGGACTTTTACCCACGAGGGGTTGGGTAACTTTGGATGCTTGATTTGGAAACTATATTCTTTGTCTTCTCTGTCTTTTCTAATTGTATTAAAGTATTTTTCCACTAAAGGTCTTATATGTTTTGTACTGACACGGTGGATGGCAGAACCTATTTAGAACGGGCAGGTTTGGGGGATCTGGGGTGCCCCTCTCCCTGCCCTGTAACAGATTCACCAGAGCTCCCCTTTGGCAGCACACGGTAAGTTTCTCCATGAGACAGAGGCTTAGTTACAAAGGAACAGGTTTATTAAGGAAAGGGACAGAGGAATAAGGGATGCTTGCCTAGACACTGTTTCCTTCCTTCTCCAGTCTCCTCTCTCTCCATATCCAGCTTCTTATCTCTTCTGCTCTGCTCCACCCTCCCTTGGGTAGGACAGGGAACCTGGATTTCTCCCTTTTCCTAGGGACCACCCTCTTACAAAGGGGACAGGCTTGCTGAGACAGAGGCCTGCGTGGTTGCAGGTAGGCGGGCAGCCCTGAGGAGAGCTGCCCCTGCTGAGGGAGGTCAGTGAAGAGAAGACCCGGCATGGTAGTAGTGGTCATGGCAGGCAGGCAGGCCGCTGCCCTGCAGAGGGACAGAGTTGGTGGAAAGGACACCTGCATAGGCACAGGTGGGCAGGACAGCTGCTGCCCCGAGCCAGAGCAGGGATTACCCTGATACAGCCCTCTTTCAGTCGGGAGGGGCTCATCCCTGGGGATGACTTGTCTGTTGCTGACCCTGAACAATCAACCAGAACTGGAAAGCGAACTGGAGATTCCATAGTGGACTCTATCTCCACATCTTCTTCACCTTTGCTCAGCCTCAGGCACTGGTTCCCAAGGGTGTTTTGGTTATCACTGGGTTAATGGTCATGCTGATTCCTTCCAGCCCACCTCCTTATGTGAGTCAGGTTCTATCTTGTGATTCCTTCTTTTTTTTAAGTTCTATCTGCTCCATCAAAAGCACTGAGCATGTTGACTGACTCACCAGAGGGCAAGAAAAGAAAGATCAGCCCAAAGGACAGCAGGTTTTGACAAACTATAAAGCAGGCCTGGTGGAAGTTAGTGAGAACGACAGTTGCAGGGATAGGAATTTGTATTGCATCTTGCTGTTAGAGTAGACCGTTCTGTGACTGGAACTGTTCTGAACTGTGAAAAGAATTTGGAGAGCTTTAGAAGCAGATTGCCGGTGAGGGAAGTTCCCAGGTTCCTACCCGCCCCCGCTTACTCTGAACTACAGGTCCCAGTGTGCTGCTGGGAAAGAGGGCGGGGCGCAGCGCTGGGGCCCAAGGGGCATGCTCCTGTTCCTCTAGCCAGACTTGGCAGCTGGTACTGCTGGGAGAGACAAGGAAAGAGACTTGGAGGAGGGACATGTAGAGACACTTGGAAGAGACGCGTGTGAGAAACAACTGGGGAGGCTGACAATGGCGGCTGTTCTCTTGTTGTGGTACGTCCTTTTGTCCCAGCTCTCTGGGACCTGCTACAGAACACCTTTCACTCCCAACAGAAAGTAGCATACCCTTGTGGCAAGCTTTCAAGTCTTAGTGGCCCCGCTTTGGGGCCACTGTTAGATTGGTCTTTCAGGGTAGGTAATTTGGGGTGTTTTATTCAGAATGTTCTTTTCTCTCCCTCTCACCCCTACTAAAGTTCTTTCACACTAAGAATTGTAAAGCACACTAAGAGTCTCCTTTGCCTTTTTGCGCACAGGCGGCCAGACCCCTTCACAGCATGCAAGTTTGGGGGCCCCTGGATGCCCCTTGGTCACATTCTAACAGAAGAAGTCTGAAGGTAAGCTGTTAAATGGTTCATTTGAATGGGCACTAAAATACCTGAGGCTAATGGCAAATCCCGGGCCCCTTGGAGGTTGGCAAATGAACTAACGATCTTGGAATGGAAAGCAGAGGTGGCAGGAGGTTCGAAAGGATTTTCGCGAAAATGGGAGACTGATGAACTAAAATCAGTCCTAGAGAGCTAGAAGTCATAAGCCATCTTCTCATTTCTTGTAGTAGATGAGGCATGAGAAGCTGATGGGTGGCGTGTGGTTTGGCCAGGTGGCTGTGATGAGGACCAGGTCTGACAGGAGTTACAGGTGCTGAAAGTTAATCTGATCCTTCTCTATGGTGGGGGTGGGGAGGGTGTATTTGTGTTAACAAGTGTTTCCATAGGACAGTTTGAGAGCTACAAGGTTGTTTTTGGTCCAAAAGAAACTGAGACATCTGTCAGCCAGGATAAAGGCTCACTGGGAGACTTGATGCATTACTGTGACCAATGATTAATTTCTGTCAACTGGAGTTGGGTGGCTGCTGCTCTCTCCCCAGGGCCCCTATTCTCAGGGCTCCAGGCAATCACTTCCAATGGGTCAGAGTTTGTGCTCAAAACTGAAACTCCTGTCATTCTTGTGCCTTAATGATGAATAGCAAGCTCCTGTCCTCAAGGATCTTTGTGACTGGGGTGAGGATTGCCTAGGAGATTAAATGCCCTTGATGAAGCCTTAGAAAATGAATACCTAACTAAATAAATCAAGAAAGTATGATAGAAAATGGGCCTTCCCGGCTCCCCTCGTTGCACAACGGCTTAAGTCACAGCACTATGAAGCTATCCAGAGCCACGGCAGCACGAGTTGGTACCCGGCCACGGAGCTTCCCACATGACACAGCAGACCTCTCTTGTCTCTCCCGCTGCTCCCCTCAGCAGTGTACTTCATTCAGCCAGTCTGCCTGTTCTGCTCCCCACTCTCTGGTGAATCCTCTCACCCCCCACACCTCTGGCCTACATTCCAGTTCTTGTATGCATAAATAAATAAATCTTTAAAAAAGAAAAAAATGGGCCTTCCTTTGTGAGGCCAATCCCCTTTGAAGCAGTTATTTCCTCAAAAAGCTAATAATACTTAAGAAAATACTTTTGTTTACCTTTGGTTGTGTTACAGGGCAGGGAGAGGGGCACCCCCAAAACCCCAGACCTGCCCTCTTCTAAATAGGTTCTGCCATCCGCCGCATCAATACAAAACATACAGGACCTTAAGTGGAAACAAACTTTAATACAATTAGAAAACACAGAGAAGACAAAGAATGTAGTATCTAAGCCAAGCACCCAATGTTATCCAACTCCTCGTGGGTAAAAGTCCACCCAAACGGGATTGGCCCAAAGCAAGGCCCAAAAGCCTGCCACAAGTCTAGAACAGCTTTTGGCAGGGACCCATACAAAAGGGTCAGAAACAGCCAGAAAATTCTGGGAGTTAAAGAGCAAGATCAAAACCCAGAGGAACATTGTCCTAGTTGACCTCCCCACGGATCTGTCACCCACATTCTGTTTCAATCAGTCCAGGCCAGTGCAGCTTCTTTACAAGTCTCTCTGCTCTATGTGCCTCTTCTGGCCTCCATCCTGCTTCCTTCTCCTGTCTTATGTCTGTGTGTTCTGTCCTCCAACTTTTTATCTCCTGCTCAGCTCCACCCTTTAGCTCCCAGTAATCCTCTCTTCGATGATGATGACATTAAGGGATTAGTAGCCCTTAATGTCTTGGATCTTTTTGATCTGAGGTGGGGTCCATAAGTCTATCTGTGGAGTTTGTTGCAGACGTCCTTTTCCCCCCAACAGTTGCTGTCTCTGGCCTACTTTCTGAAAAGAGGAGTTAGCCTGGGACTAAGAGAATGGAGAAGGGGCACAGTGGGAGACATTCGCTGGTGGACTTTGGTCTGTGGGGTATGCTACAGACAGGAGCCTTTGCAAACTAGGGTGACCATGCTGGGAAGAAAGGCCTAACCAAGCATGCAAATACACTACTCCAGGGCCTCATGGATCCTCACTCTGCCTGTGGAATGATCAGCCTTTCTTTTAAAATGAAGTCATACCCAAACGAAATTTTAGATTAGAAATCTTTAGGTAGAGAAGGAATCTGAAAAGAGGGAAAAATGCAGGAATGTTGGATGTGAGAGAGATGTACCAAGAGAATGTGTAGCTAGAGAACACCTAGAACAAACCCTCATGAGAGGGGTGTTTTGTCAGTGCTCTATAGACTAACTTGGGCAGAGTGGAAAGTTTTCACTTATGACTCAAGTCAAATTCATATAACCATACTACGAATTTTGAGGGGAATCCACATTATGGCAATATAAGCATGTACTTCGAAAGGGAACCTCCTGGCAAAACTGGAAAGACTGGTGATTTGAGTGGTTAGGCCCTCCCTGGGAGTTTTGGTAGCAGGGACAGGGGTGGGTGTGGGTCGTTACTTCTAAGAGCAAGCAAGAGTCCTTGACGGTGCTTGGCAAAACCTGGAGAAGTCTCAGAACTATGGGAGTTCAATAAGCAGCTCGGATTGACTTAGATTTCATGACTATACTTTATACTACTTTTCACAGGCATATTATCAAGACTACCTGTTAATTATTTTATTTAAAATTATTTTAATTTGGGGGTTACATTTTCACTCTTCCATATGTGCACATGTTCTACTCATCCTCCACCAAACCACCCATTCCCAACCCTACCTGCTTCCTCTCCCACCCCACCTATTTTAATATAGGGAGGGCCTCTTGGCATAGGCAGGATTTGTCCTTGTCTTTTCCACACCTGTTGCAGTATTAACAAGTGATTGCTTTTTAATTGATAACTTAAGTCACTCTATCTCGGTTGCTCCCACCTCTCTGATCTTTGCCAATACAGAGAACATCTGGATCAGTCAGGATATTCCAATATCAATACGTAAGCAAGGTGGGCAAGCAAGTGAAACTTGCAGAAGAAACAGATTGCCTATCAAGGAAGGGCTACATGTCTAGCAAGGGAAATGTGACCCATTCTACATTCTGTGTTGGAAAAAGGAAAAAAGACAACAGAGCAACAGAGTAGTGGATGGTGAACGGAATGAAAGAGGAATGAAATACTGGCTGAGTCACTGGACAGAACAAAGAGCTAAAGCCAATAAATAACTGAGCTGACCTGAATTGTTAAATTTTCATTCTGTAGCAGATGGTGAGCCATTGAGGAACTGCAAGTAGATTTTGGCTGTGTTAAGATATTTGCAGGCTGGGAAGAAGCTGGGTGGGTGGGTGAGTTGGTGGTGGTGGTGAGACTAGAGACAGATAATTCAGTCTCTCCATACATTTCCTGCATCTTTGGTTTTGTTCATCATTTTCTCCTTTCTTACCCTATGGACAGGAGACTTAAAAGGCCTAGTCCAGAGATTTAACTTGTCCCAGACTTTGTGGATTGATTCCTCCTTTCCACAGTTGTCAGAAATGAAAGTGACAAACCTAGCCCCTTTCTCACTTAAAGAAAAGAAGAAGACTTACTAGCTTTTAGCAAAAAGGAGACTGTTAGAACATGGGTGTTATTAGTATTATAACTGAGAAGCTCTCATTTGGCTGTGCTGGCATTGCAAGGTATTCTTTATCTTAATTCATTCAACATTTACTCTATTTCCCCCACTACTCTTCTAGGTTCATGGCTGAGGGTCCCCTGTAGTGAAAAGACAGATTAACAGAAAAAAGAAAACAAATTTAATTACTTCTGTACAAACAGGAGTCTCACAAAGATATGAGGCTGAAAGAAGTGACCAGAGCTGAAAGTGTTTATAGCTCTTACACAAAGAAACAATAAATTTGTGAAGAATTGACAAGACAGAGGGATATTGGTTAGTAAAATGGTAAAGTAGCAAGGTTTGTTTGTTTATAGAGCCTAGGCCCTGAATTCCCTGTTTCTGTTGATAAGAATGCTTTCTACCCTGCTGCTACAAGGACAGCTTTTTTTCTTTTTTAAAATTTTACTTTCTTACATTGTTCTTTTTTTTTTTTAAGATTTAGTTATTATGCATACAGGAGTTGGGGTGTAGGCCAGAGATGTGGGGGTGGTAAGAGTATTCACCAGGCAGAGTGGGGAGCAGAACAGGCGGATCATTGAAATACACTGCTGAGGGGAGCAGTGGACGAAACAGGAGAGGTCTGTTGCACCATGTGAGTCAGCTCCCTGGCTGGGGATCAAACTTGTGCTACAGTGACTTTGGATAGCTTCGACTTAACCCCTTGCACCACCAGGGAGGAGGCTCCATTATTGTTCACTTTTGTACAATTTTGATTTCTCCTTTTATAGTCCCCATAAATCTCCCATACCACATCACCTGTAAACAATCACCGAGATCCCTTGTGCTCTTCCCTCACCTGCTGTATGCCTATGTATAGTATGCCTGCAAGTTTTGTCTTTTTTCTTTGACCTTTTGTTCAGTTCCCCTATAGTCCTCCTATGAGTGAAACCTGAAAAATCTATTATTTTTCTTTTCCTTCTGAATTATTTCACTGAGCATAATCCTTTCTAGTTCCATCCATGTTGCTGGAAATGGCAAGAGTTTATCTTTTTCGATTGCTCAATAGTATTCCATTGTGTATATGTAGCACATCTTGATCCATTCATCTGCTTTTGGGCATTTAGATAGGAAAGTAATCTTTCACTTGGAAGATTTATCTCCTGCTTTGAAGGGGACAAAGGACAGAGTGTCCTTGCTCCAGTTATTTCTCTAGTATATTTAATTCAAAAATAACTAATATACCAAAGTGGCATATTTTCGAGTGACATTCTGAACCTCTGTACCAATCATGGAACTAAGTACCAGGAATAATACAAACAGGGTCTTTGCACTTGTAAAATTTACATTCTAGGCAGGCGTGTGTGTGTGTGTGTGTGAAGAGTAGTGGTGAGATAGACTGTGAGCAAATATCTGAAATTTCAGATTCTGAAGTAGGATCCAGAGACAGGGCACAGTGGGGTTTAGGGGAGGCATCTGAATGTAATACAGAGCTTCGGAGAGTTGGCATTTGAATGTAAACTTAACACTTGAAGACTGAGAAGGAATCAGAAGACAAAGATTCTCCTTCATGAGAAGTTTCGTGCAGACCTCATGTTATTTATGAGTCCAAGGTTCTGTGGCTGGATCACACTAAATAAGGGGGTCACTGGCTTAGGATGAGATGGAGGAAGTAGGAGCAGGCTGGAGCATGCAGGACCTGGAGAAGTAAAAAGCTAATAATGAAGGGCTTCTTAAACAGGAGAATGACAAAATCCAAGTTACTTTTCTAAAAAAAAACTTCTCTAGCTTCTGTGCAGATATAATTTAGGAAGTCACCATTCAGAGAGATGGTAGTTTAGGCTAGAATGATACCAGTGGAGATAGAGAAAAGTGGATAGATTTGTGATATACTTGTGAAAGTAAAATCAACAATATTCAGTGACAGATTGGATGTGGGAAATGGAGTAAAGAATAACACTTAGGTTTTTAGCTTGAGCAATTGGGAAAATGATGATGACTTTTACTAAGGTGGAAACTTTGGAGATGAGTGGATTTTGAGGAGGGAGTCAAAACATTCATTATTGATATGTTATATTCAAAATTACATCAAGTAGCTGGTTTAATATACAAGTTTAGAGTTTGGAAGACTAGAGATAAAATATTTGGAGTTAGGGCCTCCCTGGTGGCACAGTGGATAAAGTGCTGCGCTGTGGAGCTGTTGGCAGCAGAGATGTGAGTTCGACCTCTGGCCAGGGAGATTCCCACATGGCGCCACAGACCTCTCCTGCCTCACCTGCTGCTCCCCTCAGCAGTGTATTTCTGTCGATCTGCCTGTGCTGCTCCCCGCTCTGTCTCTGGTGAACCCTCTCGTCGCCCCACACCTCTGGCCTGTACCCCAGCTTGTATGCATAAATAAATAAATCTTTTAAAAAAAAGTCTGATAAAGTCCTATTTGTGCCAACTTAAGAACATTTCATCCCTTGTCCATCTTCCAGTTAATCGTCACATTCCACAATCACTATTCTGATTTCTATTTCCATAGTTTTATTTTTCCTGTGTTCTAATACTATATTTTCATCATCATCCAGTTTAAAATATGTTCTCCCTTATGATTTCTTCTTAGCCTCATGCTTTATTTAGATATGTGCTGTTTAATTTCCAAATGTTTTAGTTTTTTCTAGATATCTTGTTGGTATTGGTTTCTAATTCAATTATCTTTTGGTTAATGTACAATTTCAATTTATTTTGTTAACTTATTGAGACTGATGTCGTTACCTGGATAAAGTGTATCTTGATGAATGTTTCATTTGCTCTTGAAAAGGATGTGCTTTCTGTGACTCCACAGTTGCTGGATGAAATGTTTTATAAATATCGATTAATACTTTGTGGTTCGCTCACGTATTAGTATGTGTTTTTGTCACCAGTATCAGGTGGACCTTCACGTATTAATACGTGTTCATCTAGTCTCCGGTTTTTCATGCCAGGGTGGATTTATTTGGAACTATTAGAAGCTATTTCTTTGATCGTACTCAGTCTAGACGCTTTACACATTGTTTTGGTGAAAGTGTAAGGTGTTTTATGAGAGATATTACAGTTTTTTTAATATCCAGTAGTTCAGGAGTTGTGTGTGTTTTATTGAATGCTTATACCATTCATGCGGTGGCACAGAAAATGGCCGGCCCCAAGGGCTGGTAAATTTAAAGGGCACTGGCACACAAAGTGCTATGTAATTAGGTAAAATTGCTTAATGGTAGTTTTCAAATTCTTCATATTCTAGTTTTATTTTTTATCTAATTCTATCACTTTTTGAGATAGTTATTAATCTCCAACTATCACTTATTTGAAATTTTATTTTATTAAAAAAATATTTTATTTTTTCCTTGTATCAATGTAGTCAGTCCCCCCACAGTTCTCCCACCACCGTATCACCCAGGAACCATCACCATAGTCCCTTGTATTCACTCCTCCCCTGTTTTGTCCCTCCTACCACCTGCTTCTTTGCTGTAAGTCTCAGTTCTACGGTCAGCTGCTAGTTTTGACTTTTTCTCGACCTTTTGTTTGGTTTCTCTCTATTCCACATATAAGTGAGACCATCCAGTATTTATCTTTTTCCTTCTGACTGATTTCGGCTAGCATAATCCCCTCCAGCTCCATCCATGGTTGCCATAAATGGCATGAGTGTGTCTTTTTTAGTTACTGAGTAATATTCCATTGTATAAATATACCACTACTTTTTGATCCATTCATCTATTTTGGGGCATTTGAGTTGTAAACTCTCCAACTATTGTTGTGAATTTCTGTTTCCCTGTGTAATTCCATCAGATATTTTCTTGATGTTATTTTAAAGTCCTGGTATTAGGTTCATATATATTTAGGATTGACTTTTGTTCCTGGTGAAGTGATCCCTTTATCATTTTAAAAGATTCCTCTTTCTCTCTGGCAATGCATCCTGCTTTGAAATCGAATTTCTCTGATATAATATAGTCACTGTTACTTTTTTATACTTACTGTCTACAGGCTATGCTATATCTTTTTCCTCTCCTTTTACTTTCTAGCAGCATCTCTCTTTAAGGTAGATCTCTTTCAGATGGCACATAGTTAGGGGCTTCCTTTCTTATTCGGTCTGACCAATCCCAGCCTTTTAGTTGCTATACTTAGTTCATTACATTTGATGTAATTATTGGTATATTGACTTCAATTCTGTCATTTTACTGTTTGTTTTTGGGTTTGGAGCAAAAACCTGAAGACCACTATCCCTGTTGGGGGGAAGGAGAAGTGATCTAAGATGGATAGAGAGCCCACGTGTTCATGCCTGAGTGCTCCAGTAGTTCATAGAGATCATTTCTGGCCTGTTACTCTGTTGTTCTTCTATCATTCCTTTTGAGCAGATCCCTGACATATAGCAGGAGAGGTCTGTGAAATTATTCCCTTGCAAAAAGGCCTGTGGAGTTCAGTGTCTAAAGCCACATCATTGTGAAAAAGCTGAGTTGATGAGGCTACTTCTCATTGGTGTCTCAGAAATGAAAATCATTTCATTGTGACTACTGAGACTACTTCAAGCTAGATAGCATCTACACACTAATAGGTCCATAGACCAATACGCTCCAGTATTCTCCAAATGCAAGGGCAGCAAGTTTCTGTGTTCTCAGATATCTCTCAGGAGCACGCCCTTCTCAAAGGGTCAAGAATGATCTCTGAAAGCATTTTTGTGTTTTCTATGCATTCTCATTTCAGGAGTTTGGAACTATGCCTTTTGAGACTATGATGGCAAAAACAGTATTATTTGCTTTAGATAGTTTTTCTTTAAAGAAAATCAAAAAGAAAGAAAATGCTCTTTTACATTTATCTACGTAGTTACCATTTCTCGTGCTCTTTCCTGTTAGTACATGTAAATTTCATATGATGTTATTTTGCTCCAACCAGAAAACTTTATTTTATTTTTTGTACAACTTTTCTATTGTTGATGGACTTTCTCTTATGGTACTGATACATGAAAATGGCTCCCCTTATGCCTCATTTTCTAAGGTACTCTCGCTGGGTATTGAATTTGGAGAGTTTTCCTCCAGCACGTTTAATATGTTGTTCTAGTGCCTTCTGGATTCCATTACTATGATTGCGAAGCCAGCTATCATCTTAACATTGCTCACTGTAATGTGAGCAATACACAAACACACACATTTCCTTTTCTGTGACTTGTTTCAAGAATTCCTCTTTCTCTTAGATTTCAGTGGTTTGGCTATGTTGTGATTCCACGTGGTTTCCTTGGATTTCTCCTGCTAGAGTTGACTGAGCATTTTGTGTCTGTAGATTGAGATTTCTCACCAAATTTAGCAAAATTTCAGCTTTTATTCATTCAGATTCTTTTCCTTCCTTATTCATTCTCTTTTTATACTGGGACTTCAATTACATGTATGTTGGTTTGCTTGATACTGTCTCATGTCACTGAAATTTTTTTTTCTCTTTTCTTCAAATTGCATAATTTATATTGATCTGTCTTTATTTCACTGATTAGCTGTAATATCTTCTAAAGCTCATCCTATAAATTGTTTCAATAATTGTAACTCTGGTTCTAAAATTTTTAACTTATTCTTTCTTAGAGTTTTTCTCTGTTGAGATTCCACATCTGTTCACCCATTATGGTTGATTTTAATTACTTGAAAATGTGTATAAAGTCCTTTTCTGTTGATATCACCATGTTTCTATTTGATACAGCTTTTTTCTTGACTATGGATCAAATTTGCCTGTTCTCCACGTGTTGAATTTCATAGTAATACTGGGCATTATTGATTACATTTTGCAGACTTTGGTTTCTGTTACATTTCTCTGACGACTGTTGAATTTTTGTTGTATAGACCTTCAAATTGCTGCCTGATTGATTTAACCTTGTGAAGACTTTATGATTTTTCAAGGGTTTTTCACTAAGCCTCTATTTACAAAGCCTCTTTATCTTGGTAGCACTCAAACTTCAAATTGTCCCTTCCCTCTCGTTCAATGAAGATCTGACTTATCTACTCAGTTCTTCCAACATTTTAATCCTTTCCACTGATCTCCTTAGACTGATCTCTGCACTTGCACAATACAAGGGCCAACCAAATATTTGCCTGGAGTATATTGCAGATTTGGCAACTCTTCTTTTTCCTGAAACTTCTCCTGGTATTTCTAGTCATTCCTATAGCTCCAAAATTCCAGCCTCTGATACCTCCAGTCAGTAAGGTTGAGTTCTAGCTGCCGCGTGCTGAATAGATATGGGAATATCTGTATAAACATGGGTTTCATTCATTCAGTGTAGTCCCCCTTTAAGACTTGAGATCCTCTCCAGTTTCTGCCTGCTTTTGACTCCTCTCCAGTGTTTTCAAATAGTTGTTTTGTTACAGTTTGTCCAGAGTTTGTAATTGTTATCTGTAGGAGAGTTATTCTAGTACTAGATACTTTGCCATTATTAACACCAGAACTCTCAGTTCTTTTTTAATCCTTCTAATTATATCAAGAAGAAAGCCTCAGACTCAAGTTAATAATATTATTTAACATAAGAAAGTTTTGGTCCTATCCGGGAGAAGACAGGTCTCAGGTATCGGAAGACAATACATCTAATGAGAAGTTAATACTTGTTTTATATTTTATCCAACTATCATAATACTGATGGTTAATTGTACTGCTTTTCTAACTGTAGTTATGATTTTAAGGTGTACACAGTATTTTTAAAATGTGAGTTAATGTAAAGAAAACTAATAAGAGGTAATGATACAGGATTATAGCATTATGGCAAAACATGAGAAAATTGTACTGGGATGACTGAAGTTAGGAAAAAACTGTCCAGTAATATACTTCCTTTGACCATGAGACCAGAGTGAATGGCAGTCTGGAGAGAGGAAAAGTCAGGACAGGAAATATAGATTAGAGAATTCAAAAGCTTAAGTCCTTCCATCCAGTGCCATTGTTAGAAGCAGGTTTTATAACTTTTATGTAAAAGGTTGTTGAGAATTCTAAGAGGTTCTATCTTTGGTCCCCTGAGATGTTTTTATCCTTCTAGGTTGTTAATTTTTTAAAGAATCAGTATAACATGTTCAATTCCACTTCTGATATGTTTTTTATTTGATTTTTGCTTTCTATTTCCAACCATTGTGAAGGTAGCTTTAAAATACCTCTGTAAGTTCATTTGTTTGAATGTCTCTGATGAAACTTCTTCAATTTCAGAAATATCTATTGTTACTTTCTTTTTTTCTACATTGATCTTGAACCTGAGGAGAGTTATAAAATTTTCTTTTTTAAGTCATATGACTCTAGTCCTGGATCAGGTCAATATCACCTGAAAAAGTAACACTTTTGATATCCAAAGGATATAAAGAAAATAAACCCCCAGGGAGACAGCATTGACTAGAGATTAGAAGAAGGGGCTGTCAGGATGATAATCCAATTTAATCAGCTATCCTTTTTCTAAACTCTCCGCTACCAGTCTTTTCTACCCTGGCTTTTTTGGGTTGGTATGACAACCTAGTGCTAATACTTATTTATATAGTGAAGGCACAATTTTACTTCCTTATGTAACTAGGTTTTAGACACTCCATTGTGGAGCAATTTTTTTAAAACTATTTTGAAGAATGGGACTAAAGAAAAAATTCCCAAAATTGTGTTAAGGGTCTGGCATCATGGACATGCATAGTACGGTCTTTTCTGGCAGATAGTATGGTATAATAGAATTACACTAAGACACACACTTTGAGATATTTAAACAACAGATATTTTTGATGAGATGTCAGTGGTCATTTGTGGTCATATTCACCTGTGTAGAACCTATTTTTTCTTAATGCTTTTAAGATTTTTCTCTTCATCTTTGGCTTTCATAAAATCTATTAAGGGTATCACAGATGTAGTTTTCTTTGTGTTTATCCTACTTGGGATTCGCTGAGCTCCTTGAATCTATAAATTTGGGAAAATTTCAGATATTATTACTTCAAATATTTATTTGGTGCAATTCATTCTCTGCTTTCCTTCTAAGGCTCCAGTGTTTCTAATATTAGAATTTTTATATTGTCCCATAGGTGACTAAGTCCCTGTTCTACTCCTCCCCTGGCCCCATTTCACCTTGCTCTGTTCTTCAGATTGGATCATTTCTAATGACCTATCTTCATGTCCACTTATTCTTACAGTATCGTCAATCTTCTGTTGAGCCCATCCATTAGATATTTTGTTTAGTTTATTTTTTAGCTATAGAATTTCCATTTGGTTCTTATTATTATTTTTCTTTGATTTCTCTGTTTATACCTCTCTGTTTATTAATTACAAGGTGTTTTTCCTTGTGTACTTGGATGTAGTTACAGGTGTTTTGCAATCTTGGTTTCTTCAACATCTGGGGATTCTTGAGGTCATCAGCTTTGATTGGTTGAGGGTCAAGTTTTCTTTTTTACCCAATGTCTAGTGATTTTAGGATTTTATTCAAGACATTGTAATTACTCATTGTTGAGCACTGGATTCTGTTCTGTTCTCCCAAAGAGCCTTGATTGTTCCTTTTAGCAGGAATTTAACTAGATCTGCTTCAAATGCCAAACTCAGACTCCCTTGCAGTTGTCAGTGGCTGAAGTTTCTATTTAATTCTTTTAGCTATGTACAAACTCCTTGGTTTTGTTCTGCACATGTATGGTGTAGGCATCAATCAAAAATTTGGGTAGAACTTATGTTCAGATTTTCAGGCTGTCCTCTAAGACTCTCTCTTTTCTAGATTTTCCCTTCAGTTTTCAGCTGTGGTGGCCACTTCAAACTCTGGTTCTTTAAACCAGTAAGACTGTAGGTTTCTATGGGAGGTTTGGCCAACCTGGTTGATGCCAATTGAAGTTTGCCTTCAAGTGAAGTCATAAATATGGGAAAATCACACAGAGCTTTCCCTTTCTTAAACTATAAATTCCTTCACAGTTATAGCTTGCTTTTGGCCATCCTCTAATGACTTCAGGAAACTGATTTTTATATTTTTCCAGGAGTGTTTGTCTTATAGGAGCTTCTACTCCATTATTGGTGCAGAACTTCACAAGCATGTTTTTCCTTTGTGGTATTTGATTTCATCTCTATATCTTTGCACTAGGCTTTAGGGACAATATGTTTTAGAACTTTATATATAACTGTTCAATGTTTTTTATGTTTAAGTTTTATATTTTTAATTAAACTATTTTATTTTGAGATAATTGTAGATTCACATGCATATGTGAAAACAAAGAGGTCCTGGGTGTATCCTTTACACAGTTTCCCCCAATGATGATTTACAACCAGCATACTGACATTGATATAGTCAAGAATATAGAGCATTTCCATCACCACAGTCCTTCTTCATTGTTACCTTTTTATAATTATGCTTATTTCCCTAGTCCCTGGCAGCCACTAATCTGTTTCCCATTTCTGTAATTTGTCATTTCAAGAATATTATATAAATGAAATCAAACAGTATGCAATATCATAATTAATCCAAATTGTTTTTATATCTCAATATTTTGTTCCTTTTTATTGCTGAGTAGTAATCCAAGGTGTATATATACCATACTTTGTTTAACCATTGAGTCATTGAAAGCTATCAGGATTTTTTCCGGTTTTTCACATTACGAATAAAGTTACTATGAAAGTTCACATACAGGTTGTTTCTATTGTTGACTGTAAAAACCTGTTAGTATGTTTTCTTGGTAAACTTACCCATTTGTCATGTGTAATGTCCCTCTTTTTAAATTTTCTTTACTCTAAAGTTTACTTTATCTGATATTAATACAGCCACTACTTTTCCTTTTATTAATGTTTGGATCACTTTTTTATCTGATATTTTAAGTGAATTTCTTATCAGTAAATAGTATTTAGTTGAGTCATGTTTTTCAGTCCACTGTCATTCTGTTTTTTAATTGATATATTTAGAGCATTTACATTTAATGTAAAGATTTGGTAAGGCTTAACTTATGTCATTTTTTCTGTTTTGTTTTCTGTCTTTTTTGTTTCTCTGCTTTATTTTTTCTCCTTTCCTGTGTGTATGCAAACACTTTTTTGGAATTAAGTTTGAATTATATTTTTTGTATGTCTCTGTGTTTTTAATAGTGTTTGCTCTAAGTCTTACATTATCACACCACAATTTAGTATGTTTTCTTTTAAAAATCTAAAAACTTTCTTATTTTTAATTTTTAATCTTTTTCATTTCACAAGTTCAAGTGAAGTACAGAAGTCTTATCTCCCTTTATCTTCCTTGCTTATGATAAAATTGTCTTACTTCCTTAACATAAATTTAGAAACAGACAGTTTTATGATTTTTGTTTCAACCATCACACACAAATTGGAAATTTCAAGAGGACAAGGAAAGTTGTTTTATTTACCCATTCTTTTTGTGTGTGTGTTCTTCCTTCTTGATGTTAAGTTTCCCTTCTTTTATTGTTTCCTTTCTGTTTGTAAAGTTTCTTTTAACCATCTTTTGGATAGATCCGGTCACTGCAAATTCTCATGTTGTTTCATTTGAGAATGTTTTCATTTCCTCATCATCTCTGAAGGATATTTACTGGATATAAGATGAAGGGTTGACAGTTTGTTCTTTCAGCAGTGAAAAAACATTGTGCCACCTCCTGGCTTTTGCTTTCTGATGAAAAATAGGTTATCAGTCATTATAATTGTTTTCCCCCATTGTTCAGGTATCATTTTCTCTGGCTGATTTCATAATTTTTTTGTTGGTGGTTTTCAGAAGTTTGATTATGTTATGTTAGCATGGATTTCTTTGGGTTTATGCTATTTGGGATTTGCCCAGCCTCTTGTGTTCTTTTCCCACCCAGGTTCATTCTCCTTTAATACCAGGATTGCAATGTTATGAAGGTTAAATCCTTTATTATAGCCCCACAAGTCCCTGAGTCCCAGTTCATTTTTGTCTTTATTTCTGTTATTCAGATTGGTTATTATCTATTACTCCATCTTCCAGTTCACTGACACTTTCTTTTATGCCCTCCACTCTGTTGTTGAGACCATCCACTTAGTTTTTAATTGTATTTTTCAGTTCTAAAAATTCTATTTGGTTTTTCTGTGTATCTTCTATATGTTGGTAGAGACACCCCCTCCCCCCCAACCACCACCTCTTTCAAGCATGCTCATGAGTGCTTGTTGAAGTATTTTTATCATGGTTGCTTTATATAGTAATTCTGTCAGAATCAGGTAACTGTCATTTTGATATTGGCATGTGTGGACTGTCTTTTTTTTCATTTAGTTTGAAATCTTCCTGGCTTTTAGTATGATAGGTAATTTTCAGTTGGAACCTAGACAGTATTTGCTATGTTTTGAGACTCAGAATTTTATTTAATTTTAATTTAATAATCAATATTTGAGAAAGGATACAGACAGCAAGGAAGGGCAACTCTTCAGGGTTCAGAGTAAAGTCTGAGCAACCCTCACATTTATAGATACTACAGGTAAAACTTAGTGAAACATAATTGTCTGGTTTGGGTTTCCTTATCCGTATCCATATCCTTATCCACAGATAAGCAACTGTTAGCTATGAAAATTATCTTTGGATTCATGGAAGCTGTTGAATGTACAACTCTGGACTCCTTTCATAGTCTCTATACTGAACTTAATTTTTTGGTGGTTGCTCAATACCATGGCCCTAGGTTTGCTGATTATATAATAAGGAGGCTTAGAAATTATTTTTGATCACAGGTGAAAATTATCCAAAACTTGGAAATATGGCAAAAAGATGATTGTATGAAAAACATTTGTGGTTACGTGCATCTTTAATGTCATGCTAAAGTATTGTTTGGCAAGCCCTCATAAGACTTAATGATTGTACAAGGGAATGAACTTTGGTTACAGAATTTATTAGGAATTAGATAATTTACAGTTGTACCAGGGTGATAGGATATGATGATTATCTCTTCCCTTAATCCAGAGATACCAATTCCCCCATATGGCCTAGACAGATATGGCCAATTATCTGGTAGTATGTTTTCATTAATTTCTTTATTATTCCTCATGTACCTTTTACTTGAGCCATCTCAGGTGAGATTCTACTTCTGTAACCTGAACTGTCTCCTGGACACCATTAGCTTGTTGATCCTACCAGAATCTTCCTCTGGTCAAGGCAGAATTTCAGCTTGTTTTCTTTACTTTTCTGGACATCCCCCAAAATAACCCCTTGAAAAGTAATGGGTCACCCTAATCAATTTGTTTTAAAGCAACTTCCCCTATTTTTCAAATATAAAGCCTACAGAGCTCTGTGGGCTGAGTCTCTATCAGTCACTCTGGAATGTCATGTGTCCCAACCCACAGAATTCAATAAACAAAAGAAAAACTGACAGAAACCTGAAAGCTTATTACTTTACCTTCTGTCTATTCTCAGCTAGTTGAGGATACAAAGAGAGAAGGAAACTATCAGCACACCAAGAAGCAGACCCTCACCACACACTGGATTGTGAGCAACTTGATTTGGACTTTCCAGCTCTGTGAGAGAAGAGAGTTTGTTGTTTAAACCACCCAATGTGTGGGACACAGGGAGCCCTTTTTGAAAGTTTGCATTACACTGCCTGACTTTTCTGGAAGACCTACATTAGTGCCTGCTTTTGCTAAATGAGAGAGATCCAAAAAGGTTTTTAACTTTTAGAACAGAAGGTGAAATGTGAGGTTCGTTTGTGTTTTGCAGCATCTGTTCTCCGGCTGCAGGCGCCCCCGCAGGGAGACTGGCACTGCTGAGCTCCTTCCTCAGAACAACTGGATGCAGCTGTGTTTCGAGCTTAGCATCACTGCTTTTATTATACGATAGTGTTAATTTAGGTTTTATGTGGGCCTGAGAATGTTCAAAAATTTCTCCATATAAAGTAATGATAATTGTTTCTTTGCTTTACACCATTTTGGTTTGCAAAAGATTTCATAGGAATCCTGTACTTTTGGATAGCGGGGAAAATCTGTCTGTGTTTGTTACGGTATCCAGAACTAAGATACCAGTTTTTGAAGTTTCTAATTCTCCAAAGTATTGTTCTAAATTAACCCAGCCATTTTGTCTCTTCTGTTTCCTTATAATGTTGCTAATGGCCAGCTTTGGTCTGCTATGGACTCAGAGAATCATTGTACCTTCAATTTTACCATTGCCCAGCATTATCCCCTGGCATAACAAGAGATTAAACCAGGAGAAAGAGGGCCTCCCTGGTGGTGCAAGGTTAAGTCTCAGCACTATGAAGCTATACAGAGCCACTGTAGCACAAGTTCAATCCTTTGATACCTGGCCAGGGAGCTTCCCACATGGCACAGCAGACCTCTCCTGCCTCGCCCACTGCTCCCCTCAGCGGTATACTTTAGTCATCTGCCTGTTCTGCTCCCCACTCTGTCTCTGGTGAATCCTCTCACCCACCCCCACACCTCTGGCCTATACGCCAGCTCTTGTATGCATAAATAAATAAATCTTTTTTAAAAATTACCTTAATAGTATTATAATTCCAACTGGAGACAGATGTTCTACTTTTACTTCTAATAACTATTTGATTATTGGGATCATAATCATTGTTTTTTCATATAAATATCAAAATATATCCCCACACTTACACTAGTATGCATGCAGCTCATTGACTTTTTTTCTGAGAATATCAGGGAGATTCTTTTCTTCTTTAATCCTACCATTTCACTCTCTTCTATTCTTTATATCCTTGCTCTGATCTCCTAAATCTCTCTTAAACCAGTGTCATGCTTACCTCTTGCTCTAGGCTTACCCGAATAATATTAATTTAAGCCCCCATCATTTCTGAGCTAGAGGGTTGAGATAGCTTCCCAACCATTCCCCTCGGTCCCCCTTTTTTGTACATTCTTCGTCTAGCTGCCTTTCAAATCCTAGCCTGACTCCTGTGAACTGCTTGGTCAGGCCCCTTTTCTGTGAGTGCCACTTTTCTGCCCCCTGCCTGGTGGTCCTGATCAGCAAAGCAACTTGCTCTCACCACTCACATCACCTCATCAAGCTCTCAGTCACTGATGCTTGGTGAAATTGTAATTATCGTTACAGATGCTGAGACAGAAAAAGCCTTTCCTCCATTTCTTTTTTTCTTTTTAAAGATTTATTTTTATTTATTTATGCATAGAAGAAATGGGGTGTAGGCCAGCGGTGCGGAGGGTGAGAGGATTCTCCGGAGACAGAGTGGTAAGCAGAACAGATTGACTGAAGTACACTGCTGAGGGGAGCAGTGGGCCAGACAGGTCTGCTGTGCCATGTGGGAAGCTCCCTCGCAGGAATCAAACTCAGTACTGCAGTTATTGGCGATAGCTTGATAGTGCTGAGACTTGAACCCTGTGCCACCAGGAAGGCCCCCTTCCCTCCATTTCACAATCCTTTCATTAGGTCCCAAATGGAGTTACTCAGGGAGATTCTTTTTTTTTTTAATTTATGCACACAAGAACTGGGCTGTAGGCTGGTGTTGGGACGGGGTGGGTGGGGTGAGAGGATTCACCAGAGACAGAGCGGGGAGCAGAAAAGGCAGACTGACTGCAATACATTGCTGAGGGGAGCAGCAGGCGAGACAGGAGAGGTCTGCTGTGCCATAGGGGAAGCTCCCTGATTAGAGATTGAATCTGTGCTGCAGTGGCTGCTGATAGCTTCATAGTGCTGAGACATAACCCCTTGTGCCACCATGGAGGCCCTCAGGGAGATTCTTTTGTTCTTTACACCCCAGGAGGGAAAAGTTTCACCAAGCCCCATTGGAGGCCATTAGAGTAGAGTCATTGCGTATCACCCCAAACACCCTCTTGAGCCCCAAATCCATAAGTGTTTCAGGCAGAGTCTGATAGCCTGAGTTTTGTATCAGGGTCATTTCTTTATACACCAAGGAATAGGGATGAAAGTTCTCCCAAGGTGAATCTCTGTATACTTGGGCCATATTGACAGTTCTGATACTTTATTCTCATTTCTTCCTGATGGCTGATGAAGTGAGTAAGGTTTGCAGGTGCATAGATTATGTGCTGTGATAGTGAAGATTATTTTTACTTTTAGAAATCCTCATCTTTAAGCACTGTTAAAGCAGAAAGGATCAGTGAATTATGATGGTTTTATGGACTATTAATCCTATTACATTTCCAACAATAATTTCCTTTCCTTTCTCAAAATCCAGAAGAGGGTAGAATGGGAATGTGGTTCTCCTCACTCCCACCGCCTTTCATGTGGCCTCATGCATCCTGGTGAGTTGGAGGTTTATTGGTGATAACATATACATAAACTTACTACTTTAACCACTGTAAGTTACAGTTCAGCGACACTAAGTGTATTCACAATGTTAGGCAAATTCCACCACTACCTACTTGGAGAACATTTTCATCATCCCAAGCAGAAACTCTGTACCTATGATACAAGGACTCGCTTTTCTCTCCATCCCCCTACCCCTGGTAACCTCTTTTCTGTGTCTATTAATTTGCCTATTATAGGTACCTTACGTATGGTACCTAGTGGAATCATATAATATTTGTCTTTTTGTGTCTGGTTAGTTCACTTAACACAATGCTTTCAAGGTTCATGTTGTAGCATGTATCAGAATTTCATGACTTTTAAGATCGAGTAATATTCCATTGCAGGTATATGCCACCTTTTTCCCCATCCATTCACCTGTTGATGGATGATACATGGGTTGCTTCCACCTTTTGGACATTGTGAATAATACTGCTATGAGCATTGCTGTACATGTATCTGTTTTGAGTCCCTGCTTTCAACTCTTTTGTGGGCGCATACTTGGAAATAGAATTAATAGATCCTACCATAGTCTATGTTTAAGTTTTTGAGCATTGCTGGTAGACTGGTTTCAAATTGTGTAGGTCAATGTGCAGACACAGTCTTTACCAATATCTTGCATTTTGTTCACTCTAGAAATTAACCTATCCTTAAACCTCCTTTTGGCTAACAGTTAAACTTCCTCTCTCTGCAACAATTCTCCTTCTAAAAAACAGCCAAAAGCAAACGAATCTGATCTGTTTCTTAAATCATTGACCTGGAAAACATAAAAACAGGACAGTTTGGAACATGTTGCCTATACAATGAAGAGATTTTTTTTCTACACTTTTTTGGTGCACTATGCCAGTTGTTTCCAGAGGGAAGATGATCAAAAATAAACAAAAAACTCAATGAAAAACAAACAAAAACTTGCTAAGTACAATTTAAAAAAATATTCTAGGAACAAGTTAGAGGGGAGTTGTTAGATTACACTTATAATTCAGTCTCTAAACCATTGTTACTGATCCTGTAATTAAAACTGGACTTTATTTCATCCAGTGTTTAATGATGCCTCAACACCAGCAGTTAAATATCTCACTATGGACAATGCTCACCCATGAAAAACCAAAACCAGATTATTTCCTCCTGTTAAAAATGGCCAGGTTTGTATTCATGTTTCCATACTCCTTTCCCTAGTCAGGTATCAGATGTCAGCAAACTGACCCTGCTAAACTGTGTTGACATATGATCAAAAGCAAACACACCAAATTGGTTTGGAGAGGTAGGATTTGTGGACTAAACTGAAGGAGGGTGGTAATGGGATGGGCCCTCCCACAGAGTGGTTTCTGGCAAAGGAGGGGTAACTTTAAGCCTTTTATGTTTCTTGCCTTTGTGCATCCTGAAAGCAGGCACCAGGGAGGTAAACCTATAATTAGAGGGTTATTTAAAATAGAGATTTGTGACCTGACAGACTGTAACCTGTCTGTATTCACAAACACAGAGAAACCTCCAGCCCTTTGTCCTCAGGTACGTGCGGCCTACCTACGAAGGTCTCTGGTTTAGAGCTATGGGGTTGATGTTACACAATGAGGGGAAGAAGGGTGTGTGGCACTTAGAGCAGCACATCTCCTGGGACATTAGCTTTGTTTAGAAGTCACATCTAGGAATGATACATCTTACTGGCTATTGTGTTCTCTGCCTTTTAAAGCCAATCATCTTGAGTTCAAGTTTGACTTCAGTTCACCTCTATTATACAGGTGCTGAGCACTCAGAACCTCAGGGTCAAGTTGCTAACTTAATAGGAGATGGAATTCTTTGTGTCAAGTGAATAAAAGCTATAGGATAACACACACAAAACCCCCATATGTTATTAGATTTGGTTTTTTTCATACTGATCTGTCTGATGTTAATTTGATTGCCCCAATAGCCTAAGAACTCATGACAGGAGGGGAAATTTTCCTCTTCTCCCAGATACCATCCATCACTCAGGACCAATTAAGTCTCCTTTCAAAGTAAATATTGTAAATCTGATCAGTTCCCCTGTGTTCCAGCCACCATTTCCTCTTCCAGGGTCTTCTAAAGTGTCTCCAGCTTCACTCTCGCTCCTCTTTATTTGACTGTTGTCACAGCCCATGGGGGGTGGACAGATTGGGTCTCTTTAATTAAAATCCTTCCCATCACACCTGGGATAAACTTCAAAGCTCTTCCCATTGGCCAGGAGGGCCCCAGGTATCTGACCCCTCCCTTTCCCTAATTCTCTCACCAGTGCCCTGGGCTGCTTCTGTTGACCATCTTAGAACCTTTAAACCAGCTGTTCTCTCTGCCTGAAGCCAACACTTTCCTGGTTTCCCTGTGGTTTCCTCCTCCCTTTATTCAAGCTCTTGATCAGGCAACACCTCTTCAGAGAAACCTTTCCTGTTTCTCTTATCTAAATTAGTACCTCTTTGATTTCTTATCCCATTATTCTGCTTTTATTTTTCTTTTCAAGAGTTATCACATCTGAAATTATCTCATTTGTTTATTTTTGCTCCCCCACTAAAATGTGAACTCCCTGGCCTCTGTGTCTCTGTCTGCAGAACAGCCTGGCGGCAGCCACTTCACAATCTTTGACTGAACATTTGAGTGAGCATCTTATTTGACAAGTGGACAGAGCCTCAGGACAATACTTTGCAAACTTTGATGGTGAAGCACAATAAGAAATATACATTTTATATAGCACACACAAAAGTGGCACAGAAGTTTCAGGAAACAACAGTCACACTATTCATATTTTTTATTCTATTTCAAAAAGTTAGAAAAAAATATGCTAATTTCTACCCACTAAATTGATTTTACCATCTACTTAGTGAGTGTTAAGCTGCAGTATGAAAGAGGATTTTAAGGTTTATCTCTGGAAGTGATTTTCCTGATATTCCTGAGTTATCCTTTGAAGTTAACAAATTTATACTGCTAGTACCATTGCAGGAATTTCCTCATATCTCTACCAACTCCTTGTCTTATCAGGCTTTTACATTTTTGCCAATCTAAGTGAAACATAGCTCCTTGTTTAATTTTCATTTTTAGACCATTCTGAAACAAATATGTAAACCAAGTTAAACAAATATGTAAACCAAGTTATTTTCTAGTTCCCCAGGAGGACTAAGAATTTTCCTATCAAAACCTTTCATAAGGAAAAAACTTAATCTCCCCTTACTTTATGCCTTCCACAGTTCCAAAGGCTTTTAATTTTAGTGGCACAAGATTGTATTCCCAAGGACACAACACTGACGATTTTAGTTCATTCACTATTCATATAGTTGTTTATTTACTAAACAAATATGAGGATCACCCCCCCCCCCAGTCTACCTTTGAGGACAGACTTTCAGTTACTTTTGTCCCTTGCACTGTGGCACAGCGACCACAGGCAGGCATGTTTTACAAAAGGTGGAGGACTCTGACCAAGTCGCTAATTCTTCCAGTGCACTGTTCTGCGTTTTCACTTGCTCCCAGGTTTTTGTATTCAGTACAGCTAGAGAGGAACGCAGTGCTCAAGCATACTCTTACTGCAAAAGAACTATATGAGAGAAAACTTGAGAAAGGGGAAAATGCTTATGTTTTCATTTAAAGCATTTGTTTTAAATGTAAGGTTATAATCAGGGTCTTTTAAAACGACCAAATTTATTTTACTTTCTAAAAGGAATTTTTCCTGATCTTTACAAAAAAGAAAAAATAATGCCCCACACCTTATTTCACTGGAATGTCTGGGTCGATTAGCTAATGAAAAAGCTCTCATTTTCATTCTGATTTAGGTAATTCTAAATTCTAACGGGAGAAAAGATGCCAAGTCACATTAAGACAGCCTTTAGCTTCTATCTTGATAGACAGCTCTGAAGATTATTATCTCATCCATAAAGCTTTACTGGCAACAATACCTTTCTCCCCCTCTAATTCAAAACCCAAAAGTCTTAATAAGAAACACTTGGCCTCCAGTGCTTTTTGGAAAGATCAGGATTTATTGCTTCAGGTAATGGTGTGGTTGCCAGATAGGAGCCGCTACTTCCAGGACAGTGAATCAGCTGATAAGGGTGCAGTTTGTTTTATTTAAACTTGTTTTTAATGAAGATACTGTAAGCGGTACACCACAGTGAAAGTGCTAAATGCAGGACCCCGGGCGTGTACTCGCACTGCTCTCTATTACGCCCCCATCTCCCGGTTTCCATCCCCAGCCCCGAAATTCATGCAAATCAGCTTGTTAACCCGGGGGCAATACGAACCTTTTTCGCGCCACTCGGCCAGGTCCGCACAGCAACGTAAAGAGAATGGTCCCGGAACCCTAAAAGTGCCACTTTTCCGAAGCGGATTTTAGGAAACTCCGAGGCTAGTACTGGAACTCATAATATTTTGGAGACTGCATTTTGGGGGGGTCTGATCGGGTCTCGCGCCCCAGCGGGACGTTACCACAGCTTGCAGGACCTGCGCCCCAACGCGGGAAAGCGGGCCTGGGCCCCGCCCCTCGGGGCCCCGGTTTGCGCACCCCGCCCGCCAGCCGCGCGGCTCCGACTCCTCCTGCCCTGTGGGACGGTGGCGCGCGCTGCGGCTCTGCTCTCCCTACCTCGAACGCCGACCTGGGCGCCCGCCGCCAGCATGGACGCTCGCCGCGTGCCGGTGAGGGCTGGGCCGGCGCACCCGAGGGGCGGGCGAGATGGGTGCTGGGCGCGGGCAGAATCACGCCAACTCCGCGGACTGAGCGCTGCTTATCAACTGGTGGCAGCCCTGGGCGGCTCCCTTTTAGGCAAACCCCAGATTTTGCGCACCTGGGGTAACTTAGAACCCGGGGCCCTCCCTGCCGGGTGCGGACGGTTTGGAGAATTGAGCCACTTTCAGGATGGTGAGCGGCCGGAGGCCACGTGCGCCCGTGGCGCACGTGCGCTGGGGGCCGGACAGCGGCCGGGGGGCCTGGTCCCTCATTTGTCCGCCGCCCGGAGTCCGATCGGCGGGGCGCGGGCGGGAATGCTGCCCACCCTGCGCCCTGAGAATTTGCCGCGCTGCCGCCGGGCCCGGACCTTGACTGTTCCTCTTGGGCTCATCCGGGGACTCGCGGGGGGGGCACCCTCCCGCGCCCGCTTCTGCCCCCGCCGCGCTGGCAGCCGCCTCTAGTGGCTGAGGGCTGGTGGGTTTGCAATTTAAAGGACTCGCAAATTGGTGTCTTTGAAACTTAGGTTGCACACTTGGGAGGAGGCGCCTTTAGCCGCGGGACGTAATTAGTTCAGTTGAAGGAGCTAGTGGTCCAAACTGTTGGCCCACCATTTGCTCCTTCCTCACATCCTTCCGCACCCGTCAACCTCACTCGCAGCCGCTGGAGGTTACCCCGAAGGGAACGTTTCTTTTACTCTTAACGGAAACCGGAACGGAGGGTCTGCGCCAGGAGAGTTTAGAAGAGGGGGTTGGGTGGGAAGGAAAGGAGTGACAACGCTTAAAATAAATGCCAGAGGAGAGTGGGGCGCCTGGAGGGAAGGGGAGAGGGCGTGGTTTCAGGCCAGATTTCCCGGGTGGGGCTGGGCGGTGTCTTTATTTCCCTTGTGTGGCTTGGAGTCGGACGTGCCTGGGTTCAGAATTGGGCGGTTCTGTGACTTGAGTGATTCATTTCACTTCTGAGCTTCATTTTCCTCATTTATTAAGCGGGCATAATGATGGTATCTTTGTTGCAAGCAGTAGAACATTATGTGAAAGCATATTTAACACCTGGCCCGCCTGGTAAATGCGGTAAAAGAGTTCATCTCATCTACAACTATTTGCCGTGCTTCTTTCAGTCTTTTCCTCCAAACATACATCTGCCTGGTAACTGTTTCAAGCGCTGACTTGTTAAAAACCCAGCGTGTATTTCCTGACAGCTTCCATTAGAATGCCTCCCTTTAGGCTGTCCTGGGCCTCTGACTGCCTGCAGGTAATTCCTGCAGAAATTCAAGGAGCTGTTTTTGGGAGACTGCAGGCTTGGGTTTTCTTTCCAGCCAGCCCTCTTATCTTGGGCAATCTTATCTCACCTCCCTAGAACTTTGAATTTCTTCATCAGAAAAGTGGGTGGTTTCTGAGATCTCTTTTAATAGGTAGAAGCTCTACCTATTCCACTTGACTGTCTTTTCTGTAAGGAGGAAGGACAGAAACTTCCTGAGATAATTGAGTAGTCTGTCTAGGAACAGAGGGTGGTTGGATATCGTCCTGAAAATTTATTTCTGAATGAAGTGAGATATAGAATAGGGAGGTCAAGACTGTTCTGTTACTTGACACCTCACATCTTGGCTTATTTTATGGGACCATGGCAGAACTTGCCCCTTTCAGTTTCCAGCGGGAAGACTGGCACATAGCACTTCTGCTGTGCCACGGTCATACCAAAGAGGAAAAAAAAAATCTCATTCAGTATTTTAAAATGGCAGAATCTGCTGTTCATGATTTTACGTGAGATGGTCAATTGCATTTTCTGATGAGCAGTGTCAGCTCTTAACAGTTTAAGAATGAAGGAAGAACACCCATATCCATGAGTAATTTGTGCCTTCTGGAAGGATTTCTTTAAAAGTTATTTAGCAAGGGCACTGCAGAAAGCTGAACTTAGGGCCAGGTTAATAGAGAGCTGAAGTGGAATCAGGCATTCTGCGAGGGTGTGGAATGCTGTTTTGACCTTTAACTTGGCTCTTTGTACCATTTGCTCACTGGGTTGATAGGTTTGGTTTGTAAGGACTTGAGCTGAATTCACTATACCCCTCCTGATTGGAACGAGGCCTTTTTGGAAGCCTGCCATCTTGAAGTAGAGGTCCTGCCCAGGTTTTGTAGTTGGGGAAATTAGCATCACAGTACATCGCCTAAAGCTATATAAAAAGAGTTCATTAGCTTGATTTTGGCTAAGGGAGAAAAATCACTCTGCAATTTTGTACTTTCAAAATTTCCTTTTAGAAGTACTGTTTAATTTTCCAAAGAGTGGGGGGTGTGGATTTTAGGAGTTTTGCATTAAACTCCTTTGGAGCTCAGTATAATGCTAAGAGCTTGGGTGCTCTTAACCTAGGTCGAAAGGTAGCTCTCTAGATCTTTGAATAGATTGATAAATGTCATCACCATTTTTCTGCAAAGGGATCCCTTTTTAGGATTTAATCTGCTTTTAAAATTTTTTGTAGCAATTGTAAATCCTTAATTTTCTTTGTAGAGTATGGGACATGTCTACTCGGCTGTTTGAACCTGCTAAACTCAGAAATGATGTCTTTAGTTAGGGACTATAGTGAGCATCCTATTTAATAGCATTGACATTTCCATCTACAGCAAAAGGATCTCAGAGTAAAGAACTTCAAGAAATTCAGATATGTGAAGTTGATTTCCATGGAAACCGCGTCATCCTCTGATGACAGTTGTGACAGCTTTGCTTCTGATAATTTTGCAAACACAGTAAGTGCTGCCTGAGAATAAACAGAATTGAGTCTGCAGTGCTCAAAATGCCCCAAATGCTTTGTGCGTGATTAAAACTGCTTGCTTTTTGCCTACATTTCTATACAGCCGTTATGAAAATACAGTATGCACTGTAATTTCATTTCACTTTTTGCTGTGGTTCTAGGTAGTAATTGTTGGAGGTAGATTAGCTACTTATTCTATCCTTTTGAAATGTCGCCTAACCTAACATGCCTGATGATTTGCCATAACAACTCAGAAATCATTTGTAAACCTCTGAACCATTTTTCTTTGTAACAAAAGCTATTCTCTTGTAGTGCTCTTGTAAATGTGATTTGCTCTCTGCACGGTTTATGGAAAATTGGTTCTTGAAACAGGAAAAAAAATGCACAACCACATTTATTTATTTATTTTACAGAAACCTAAATTCAGGTCAGATATCAGTGAAGAACTGGCAAATGTTTTTTATGAGGACTCTGATAATGAATCTTTCTGCGGCTTTTCAGAAAGTGAGGTGCAAGATGTATTAGACCATTGTGGATTTTTGCAGAAACCAAGGCCAGATGTCACTAACGAACTGGCCAGTATTTTTCATGCTGACTCTGATGATGAATCATTTTGCGGTTTCTCAGAAAGTGAGATACAAGATGGAATGGTGAGTTTGAGAATTTCACCAATAATCAAGAAGTAAGGGACATCTAGAGGCATGACATACTTGCTTAAATTTTTTTTCCTTATAATTTTCATTTTAGTCATGCCAGAGATTTTGTTGATCTTTGAAAGATTTTAAGAATATTTTCTTTATGTCTTAAAGCTGTTTTTACTAACACTCTCCTACTTATAAATCTTGAAATTTTGATAGACTCAGAAAATCTTGCAAACTAGTAAGATAAAATTGGTCAATCTTGATTTCTTTTGCCACAGAAACTCAGCCTAATCAGAGGAAGCAGTGATTCCAGTTTGTTGTCAGGATTAGCTATATTTGCATTTAAGTGCCCCAACTGGTGCCTGCTAGAGAGCAGGTCTCTGATCGGTGCTGGTCCCCACAGTGCACTTACGCCTGCATCTGGACCACCTGTGAAAATTGGCGTACAAGAGCTTGAGTGTGGATAATGACAGTTAGCACTCCTGCTTCCACTCTTGCTCTTTGGTGGGCTTTTGCTGTGCATGCTGACCTGCCTTTAAGCACTGTCTTCCTCTCCAGGCTGCTGCTGCTGCTGCTCCTGCACATTGGTCCCACTACCCCCCGCCTCCTGCCTCCCACCCCCCGCATGTTTTCTTGTTAGCAAGACTTTGTCAACAGAGGAAGCAGTGTGTCTATAGTCAGGTTGCCTCTACCAGTACTTCCCGCATTTTTATTGCTGAATAATATTCCATTGTGAATCTGCTAGATGATTGGGTTGTTGTGGGCTGATATCATATGCTAAGAAATTTCATGTCTAAGTTTTTGTCTGCACATACCCTCAGGTATATAATAGATCTTGTAGTCATTCTGGATCTTGTAGTAATTCTGTTTACTTAGCCTTTTGAGGAACTAACAGACTATTTTCTTAAAAGTTTTTTGACTTTTTTATTTTTAAAAGATTTATTTTTATTTATGCATACAAGAACTGGGGTGAAGGCCAAAGGTGTGGGGGCTGAGAGGATTCTTCAGAGACAGAATGGGGAGCAGAACAGGTGGATCTACTGAAGTATATTGCTGAGGGGAGCAGTGGGCGAGGCAAGAGAGGTCTGCTGTGACCTGTGGACTAGCTCCCTTGCTAGGGATGGAACTCATGCTGCAGTGGCTGGCAATAACTTGATAGCACTGAGCCTTTAAACCCTGCATCACCAGGGAGGCCCAATTTTAATCTGTTTTTACTGATGTAAAGCTATTTGGAATCTGAAGTTTTTCAATTTTGTTACAGGCTTATAAAAAGTGGACTAGAGAAGTAACCAGAGGAGTCAAATTCATAAAGAGAAAGTAGGGTGGTGGTTGTCAGGGGCTGGGTGGAGGGAAGAGAGGCGTTACTGTTAAATAGGCGGAGTGTTTCAGTTTGGGATGATGCAAAAGTTCTAGACGTGGATGCTTGTACAATAGTGTGAATGTATTTAAGGCCAATAAACTATACACTTAAAAATTGTTCAAATAGGGCCCCCCTGGTGGCGCAGGGAGTTAAGAACTCAGTATTATGAAGCTATTGGGGCAGCCACTGCAGCACGAGTTCAATCCCCGGCCAGGGAACTAACCCACATGGCGCAGCAGACCTCTCCTGTCTCTCTGCTGCTCCCCTCAGCAGTGTATTTCTGGTGAGATCTGCCTGTTCTGCTCCCCACTCTGTCTCTGGTGAATCCTCTCACACACACACCCCCACACACACCTCTGACCTGAACCCCAGCTCCATTCCAGCTCTTGCATGCATGCGTAAATGAAATAGAGAAATTGTATGTTAAATATGTATATTAAGATATATATATGTGTGTGTGTGTGTGTGTATATATATATATATATATATATATATATATATATATACATATATATATACCAACAAAAAAGCAGATTAGAGTTAGGAGACACCTTTATTATAGTTTCATATTGCCATAAGCATTGAGACCATGTCTGTGGAAGAATACATATTTGTTCCTATAGGAAGTCTTTTGAAATTCATAAAAATATTCTTAAGGAAATTAACAAGGGAGTAGGGATTCTTACATTTTAAAAAATGATTCACAGCCACCGGCCTAAGCACTGTGAAGTAGTTTAGAGCCCCGTGACCCAGGTAGATTGTCTAAATTCATTTACACTCAGATTGTAATTTGTAATTCCTGATTTTGCTACCCAGAATTGTCAGTGTCCAATCAAAATTTATTTGATGCAAGTGTCTTTTTGTTCACAAAGGATTTTGAGTGTCCTGTGCTGCCTGTCCTCCGCAGAGCCTTATTAATGACTCACTGCTCTGCTTAACTAGAGACCGCCGCTGGCCCGTGCGGGCTGCAGGACACGCAGCCAGGGCAGACTCGCTGGGCAGCTCCGCGTGGCCATGAAGTTTCCAGCCCGCAGCACCAGGGGAACAGCCGCCAAAAAAACAGCGGCCCCTCAGCCCTTAGAGGATTCTGTGACTGATTCCAATTCTGATTCAGAAGATGAAAGCGGTGTGAATTTTTTGGAGAAAAGAGCTTTAAATATAAAGCAAAACAAAGCAATGGTAGGTATCTGACCCTGAGTGTATTAAAACTAACTCTTCTCAGCTTTTCTCTAAGAGACTTGTTGTGCTTAGAGAATTGTTTTCAATGTAACTGTAAAGTTCTTATAATGTGTGCTTTAAATGCATTTTCTCCCTTTAACTTGTAAAGAAATTGATTAAAGTCTTGGTAAATGTGTAGGGGAAATCTGAAACTCTTTGACATATGCTACTGTAATTTCCAGAAGTTGCTCATTTTCAGCAAATACTCTAAATTAATGGTTTGTTTGATTTCCTCCCTTCTTAGCTGGCAAAACTAATGTCAGAACTGGAAAGCTTCCCTGGCTCGTTCCCTGGAAGGCCTTCCCTCCTAGGCCCCCGTTCGGTAAGTGAATCTTTGTTTGTCTAGTGCTTTGGGCAGGTGTGGGGTAGATTTGTCACGATATTTTAAAGTCCAATTCTTACTTGGCGTGGTCTCCCAGACCTAGAAGGAGTCTCCTAGCAGATCTCTCCCTGGCACCCCGGGCAGATGTGGCCCCGTGCCCAGCTGTTGCGGCACGCAGAGCCCTTTGACTGCTCGTCTCTTCCCAACTAGGCTAAGCCCTTGAGGGCAGGGAATAAAAGTTGAAATTTTTTTTTTTTCTATATATCCCCAGCATGAGCCCATTCCTCCTTTATGGCAAATTCACAATGGTTGATCTTTTTAAACTCTGAGGAAAAAGAAGGAAAAGGCCATTTTCTTAACCAAGCCTGTTGTCATGTGTGATTATTTTCCGAGGAACTGAACTGGTACAATTTAGGGGAATTTGGTGTGTCTGCTGTGGTATAAAAGAAAAGGCTTCTTTTTCCCACCTCTCCGTGAGGAGAAAGGAAAGAGGCAAGGAATGGAAGAGAAAAGTGGTATATACATTTCTCTCTTGCACAGTATAGAAACAGTGAGTATGTTTCAGGGCTTGAAATGTAGTGGGAAAGTTTTTTCAGAAAATGACATTCATTCTTACATGTTTAAAAAGACTCAGTGGATCATCTCAATTTGATATAAATTAGAGTTTGTGTTATAGAGGCAGAATTAAAATAGCTATGTCATTTGGGGGCTCATTTTCTGTTCTAAAAAGCACAAAGAAAAATAGAAAATAGAGCTTCCCTTTCAAGGTGCTACTTCTCTTCATTTTGGAATAAGTGGGTTCTATAATGTATTTTGTTTAGCAATCCAAGACTCCCCGAAGACGTACATTCCCAGGCGTCGCTTCTAGGAGAAACCCTGAACGGAGAGCGCGTCCTCTAACCAGGTCAAGGTCCCGGATCCTTGGGTCCTCTAGCACTCTACCCATGGAGGAGGAGGAGGAGGAGGAGGAGGAGGACGATAAGTACATGTTGGTGAGAAAGAGGAAGACCATGGATGGCTACATGAGCGTGAGTTCTCCCAATTTGTGTGTGCTATTCTGATAGTCATCTTCTGTAGACCCAGTATCAGGTATACACATACACACTTCAGTTCAGCATTAGCACCAAATGATTTGTATTGATTGTTTTTCTCAAAACATTCAGAATTGTTAATGTCATATAAATCTATTTAATGATTTTGTTTGTAATCAAGACTCAACTTCGACTTTATTTTTTAAATTTTTTTTAAAGATTTTTATTTATGCATGCAAGAATTGGGGTATAGGCCAGAGGTGTGGGGGATAAGAGGAATCATCAGAGATAGAGTGGGGAGCAGAACAGGCGGATCTACTTAAATACTCTGCTAGGGGAGCAGTGGGCGGACAGGCGAGGTCTGCTGTGCCATGTGGGTCAGCTCCCTGGCCAGTGTCAAACTCATGCCACAGTGGCTGGTGATAGCTTCATAGTGCTGAGACTTTAACCCCTGCACCACCAGGGAGGCCCCCAGACTTTACTTTTTTTTTTTTTCCTTATAGGTGTGTCTACATTTTATTTTTAAAAGATTTATTTATTTATACATACAAGCTGGGGTACAGGCCAGAGGTGAGGGGTGGCGAGAGGGTTCACCAGAGACAGAGTGGGGAGCAGAACAGGCAGATCAGAAATACACTGCTGAGGGGAGCAGCGGGCGAGGCAGGAGAGGTCTGCTGCACCATGTGGGATTCTCCCCGGCTGAGTGTCGAACTTGCATCGCCGTTGCCACAGCACAGTGCTTAACCGCTGCGACACCAGGGAGACCCCAGACTTTACTTTTTTTAATAGTAGGAATTGTTTTCCATTATGTACCATTATCCTGTGGTAAACTTTTGTCTTCCCCCTCTCCATAAGCTCTAAGGAAGATTTCCAGGCTGAATGTCTGTGAAGAAATTACAGATCCTAGTATCTGAGATCCAGAAGTGGGGGGAGCCACTAAAGATTCTGTTCCATGCTTCTGTCCTGCAGGAAGAGGACATGCCCAGAATTCGTCGCCCTGGTTCGATGACCCTCCCACATGTAATTCGCCCAGTGGAAGAAATTACAGAAGAAGAGTTGGAGAATATCTGCAGCAATTCGCGAGAGAAGATATATAACCGTTCATTGGTAAAAGTCTCTAATGTCTGGAAATGTACCAGCCATAACAGAGGAAGGATAGCGTCTGTCACTAGAGATTTGCTAATACTCTAAAAGTCTATGGGTAATGTGTGCCAGTGTGTTTTTTCATATGGGAAAGTGGTATAGTCACCCTGAGATTTAAAACTCTTCTTTTAGTAAAGTTCTTGGTAGTATTGAATCATCTTTTCTCTTGATTTAGAAGTTGATTTAATAACCCACATAGTTGCTGTGTATCTGTTAGGTACATCTGTGTCTACATAGGTGGTTGTAGGGCACGTGACATGGTGGTATGCTAAAGATAATGGATTTGGGCAGGTGTTTTTGGCATGTAAGACCTTTTCTCACAGAGAAGTAGTTTTGCTATTAGTTACTGCAGCTGCCTGTTGAACGGAATCACCACACTTGTGATACTTCACATGCTGTGTGTATATGTAGATGTAAATAAGAATCAAAGACAAAATGTCAGACTCTATCCACAAAGGACACTCCTTTAAATATGCTGTTTTTACCTCTAAAAAAGCTTTCCTTTTTTTTACTCGCTTGTTATGTATAGGGATCAACTTGTCATCAGTGCCGCCAGAAAACTATTGATACGAAAACAAACTGTAGAAACCCAGAGTGCTGGGGTGTTCGAGGCCAGTTCTGCGGTCCCTGCCTTCGAAACCGTTATGGTGAAGAGGTCAGAGATGCTCTTCTAGACCCAGTAAGTGCCTTGAGAGGATGGTCCTGTGGCTGGAAGGTCAAGTCTGAGCCCGAAGGCACCAAAAGAGAGCATCAGTAGAAAGCTTGGAACCACCAATGTTGTGAGAGGTTCATTTCCAGGGAGCCAGATGAATCTTTAATGTTGGTGCATAGATGTGAGCTCCTTCCAGAGTGCTTAGGGTTTGGGCCATTCAAGGGACGTTCATTCTCCATCTCTCCCTGGTAGTTGCTATGGCATTTTCTCTGCTGGATTTCCCAAGGGAATGTTAGACATGACTAGTGGATGTTAACCGTGTGAATGTATATTTTTTAATAAAAAATTAAGATTTAACTGCAATTGATGATTCCAATCTTAGCGGTTAAGTAGGAATAGATGAGTGGAGCAGGGGATGAGAGAGTAAGGTCTGAAATAATTGTGATTTTCACTGTTCTTCAGAACTGGCATTGCCCACCTTGTCGCAGAATCTGCAATTGTAGCTTTTGTCGGCAGCGTGATGGGCGCTGTGCAACTGGGGTCCTTGTGTATTTAGCCAAATACCATGGCTTTGGGAATGTGCATGCTTACTTGAAAAGGTAATGGCTAAATTTTCTTGCTTCCACACCCAAGTGTTTTATTTACTTATGTGTCTTAAGAAAAAGATGATAGAAGTCAGATAGTTGACTGGGGATTGCCACTAGAAGTGTGTATGTATGTGACCTGTGTGGGTCAATTTCAGGCTGTATATGAAATCATCAACTCAAAAAACTATAGGTCCTACAGTGTTTATTGCAGCACTATTTACTATACCTTGGACATGGAAACAACCTGTGTGCTCACTGACAGAGGATTGGGTCAAGAAGATGTGTTATAGCCACACAGTGAAATACTGTTCAATCGTGAGGAAAGATGAAATGTTGCTATTTAAAGCAAAATGGAAGGAGCTTGAGGGAATTATCTGTTAAAGTGCAAGTCAGAATGACAAATACTGGACATTTGCCTAGCAGACAATTCAACAAAGCAAAATCTCATAAAAGCCATCAGACGATAATGAATCAAGGTTTCTGAAGTTAAAGGGGGAGGGCCCTGTATGTAACTCTGATTCGTATAACGTGAATTAAGATTTCAAAAGAGAATTCTTAGGTTGAAACTATATTCTGATGTTTTCTTTTCTCTTTCAGTCTGAAACAGGAATTTGAAATGCAAGCATAACATTTGGAAGATCCACGGCCTGCCTTCCACTGTACAAGTCTTCCTTGTTAAAGCTTTCAATTTTGTTATGATTGAAATCCGAGTTAAGATTTTTAATGATCAGTATATTTTATAGGAAACTCAGATCAAGTGGATTTCTTTAAACATGCATGTGTTTCTGAGCATCATGGAGGTAACTGCTAGCTCCACTTTGCCCTCCTGCTGTTTCTCCTTGGCTTTGCCTTAGTCCTCACCCCATATTATCCCCCCACTGTTGCCGGTGGTTCTGTCCCACTGCATTGTTCTGAGTTCTTTATAAATGACAATTTTATGAAAGCACGTTTGATTTCATTGGTGTTGAACCTACCCTGGAACCTACCCATAAAACCAAGCACTTAGAAACACAGTAGTGGTGTGTTAATCAGCTACATTTACTGAACTCCAGAGAAGAGCCTCTAACTTGTTTCCGTGAAGACAATGAGTATGATGTAGTTTTAACAGAATCAAGGCACAGAAGTCTGAAAGCCATGTGGAAAAATTCGGTAATTGTTGGAAAGTGGAGTATATCCTTTTGGATGTCTCATGAGAATGGTCCGGGTGTCGTGCTTATTATGCAGGTTGTCCCACTTGAGACTCGGTTGCCGCTGATTTCTTCCACCATGAGATTAAGTGCTGCATCTGGTACGCGCACAAGCCGAAGGCAAGTGGGCCCTGCTGCGCTTGAAATCATTGTAAAAAAGACATCCTGGGGCATCGGGATCGGATGGATTTGGAATAGATGGATTTGAATTCATGCTAGGATATGAAGTCATGCTATAAAACTTGAATTTAACTGTTGCTTATCAAGTTTTTTTCAGTTCATATGTAAATAAATTCTTGACCATTTTACCTGGAAAAATTGATACTAATACAAGCCCATGATTCTTTGCGGTTTTGCTTTCTTGAAGAAATGATACGCTAGGCACAGGACTCAAGTTGGTATCTTAAGCACTTTTATAACAGTGAGAAGTGCCTTTTTAGAGATGGGTGACTTTCCACACTTGAATTTCAGATTTGGGGCAGATATATGTGCCATCTCCCCCTGCCCCTTTGCATTAATCAGTCGTTTGTGGAGATGGGATCTGAGTGCTGGTGAGTTTTACTTTGCATGTGTAGTTGCTGCATCCGTTTGGTATTCAGTACATAATTGGACTTCAAATCAATACATGTAAATAGAGCTTTTGATCTGTAATGCTTTTTTATACAAAGGTTTTTATTTTAATAATAAAACATTTTGTTCTTGTTTGTCTCCTTTTTGTGTTTTTAATATTCAATCCTCCTGCACTGCATCTTAAGTTTTTCCTTGGACTTAAGCAAAAAAAAAAAAAAAAAACCACAACATTTTGGCCTTCTTGAGAGTTGCCATTTTACTTTAAGTGTTCGAACAGAGACTAGCTCAGTGATAAGATTTTTGGTGATGAGAAAATCAACTGAGACAGCTCTGCTGCCAGCTAAAAAATATGTGCCTGTTTAGTTTTAAAATGTTTTCTTTTCCTTCACCGTTTGCCAACCCAAGAACTAATAGCGATTTCACAATCCCTTTTGTCAACCTTCCGAATGTTTATGAAAGGCAGTGTGCCTGGAGGCCTGCTCCGGGACTGAGAATCAAGACAAAAACAGCATGGTCTAAAATGCTCAAAACCCTGTCTACAGAGAAGAAATTGGCAAACTGCAGCCTTTGGACCAGATCCTGTTGCAGCCTCTTGCAGCCTATGTTAATATGACACATGAACTAAGTATGTTGTTTTTTTTATATTTTTAGAAGTTTCAAAAAAAGCGTGTAGCCATATAGCAAACAAAGCCTACAGTGTTTACAGTCTGGTGCTTTATAGAGTTTGTGACTCCTGCTCTAGACTCTTGTAAGAATCCCCTACATTTGCTAGAGGACTGAATGAAGTTACACAACTGATAATCTGTCGATATAAAAGTAATGGGTATTTTTATAAACTCTTGGGGTCTTAACCCAAATTGTAATCCAACCCTTTAGGTATGTAGCTGAAAAAAGTGTAAATGTTCAGAGTTAATCAAAATGGGTGGTGGTTTGGAAAACATTTGGTGTTTTAATGTTATGCAGTGGAATTTATGTGGTTTTCATTAAACATTGACTACTAACAGTTGATTTTGAGAAATTCCCCTTAGAGGATTTATAATTTAGTGGAGAAACAGACATAAAAGTAACACACTGAATAGGAGCGAAAGGAGGAAAAGTAAATGGCAATTTCCATTACCAGCCATTTCAAGAATATTTCTTAAACGTGGGATTGTACTGACTCCCATTTTGTGAGGAGGAAACCTTAGGTCAGTGGCTCAGTCTCAGCCTTGACAGTGTGGGATTCCTGACCTTTCTACACACCCAACTGCACAGCTCCAGACCAGTTCTGACAATTACATGTGATAACAGTTTTCTAGCAGACATGTTACAGAAATTGCCTTTATGGCTTGTCTCCAAAAGCATAGCTGATCCAAGAAACTTGGATACAATTTTGAGCCTTGAGATTAAGGAAGTTTGTTAGAAGTGTTCATTGTAAGATGGAAGTCCCTCCTGAGGGCCTCCCTGGTGGCACAATGGGTTTAGCGCAGCACTGTGAAGCTATCCAGAGCCATGGCAGCACTAGTTGGATCCCTGGCCAGGGAGATTCCCGCATGGCGCAGCAGACCTCTCCTGTCTCTCCCGCTGCTCTTCTCAGCAGTGCACTTCAGTTGATCTGCCTGTTCTGCTCCCCACTCTGTCTCTGGTGAATCTTCTCACCACCCCACACCCACACCTCTAGCCTGCACCCCAGCTTGTATGCATAAAAAAATCTTTTTTATTAAAAAAAAAGTCCCTCCTGATAATGCATGATTGTAGCCCTGCTCAATGCAACATAAATAATTTGCCAAAAGAAGGAAACCAGAATTAGTTGAGCATCTTCTGGGTGCCAGGTAACAGAGCTCAGCACAGTATAAATGTTAACTCTTCATAGCAGGTTTTTTTGGGCTAATGACACTCAACTTGAAGACTCAAGTCTATGTATGTTCTACCCCAAGAGAGAGACTTTTGGTTGACCTTGTTTCCCCCTTGCTCCTGGAGAATTTTCTGCATTTTGCTGGTGGATTTATTCATTTAACATGTTTCTGTTTTTTTTTTTTTTTAAGATTTTTTATTTATACATACAGTTGGGGGTACAGGTCAGAGGTGTGGAGTGGTGAGAGGCTTCACCAGAGACAGAGTGGGGAGCAGAACAGGCAGATCGAAATACACTGCTGAGGGGAGCAGCGGGCGAGGCAGGAGAGGTCTGCCGCGCCATGTGGGACTCTCCCTGGCCCGGCATCGAACTCGCATCGCTGCTGCCAACAGCTCCACAGCGTAGCGCTCAACCGCTGCGCCACCAGGGAGGCCCATGTTCCTGTTTCTTTCCTGTGGTAAGATCTAGAAACTTGATCTGATTCAGATGCAATCGCGATGTTTTAAAGTTTGTGTACTGACATCAGAAGTCTCATACTATGCTGTTATCTCCCTTTTTATATTTTTAGTGGCCACTGCTGAACATTTCTATACATTCTCTTTTTCTTCATTGATCAGCTGGGAACGTCACTAAGTAGATTGTATGAAAAGACATTAAGGACTTGTTTCTTTTTTTGAAGAAAAAAAAAATTTTTTAAGATTTATTTATGCATACAAGAGCTGGGATGTCAGCCAGAGGTATGGGGAGTGCGAGGATTCACCAGAGACAGGGTGGGGAGCAGAACAGGCAGAGTGACTGAAATACACTGCTGAGGGGAGCAGCAGGCAAGTCAGGAGAGGTCTGCTGCACCATGTGGGAAGCTCACTGGCCGGGGATCGAACTCCTGCTGCAGTGACTCTGGATAGCTTCATAACCTGTTGTGCCACCAGGGAGGCCCCAAGGACTTGATTTCTTAAATCAGTTTTCAGAATCAAAGATCCTTTAATATTCTTCAATGGTGGATATTAATATTAATATCCTAGCAAGGTTTTTTTTTTTTTATTACATGAAGTATTGGATTTTTCAAATATTCATAGGCTTTGGTCCATTGCAGTTATTATTGATGCCCAAATTTTGGCCCAAAGGAAGCCTCTTTGTGTTGGCTCCTTTATCCTTATATGACCCCAGTGGCCTGTGATAGTTTCCCTTGTTTTTTGGCAAGATGAGACAATCTTCATGTATTTCCTGCCATGTTCCTTCATGTACTTTATGTATTTCCTGCCACAAACTTAGAATCAACCATTTCTCCAAAGTGCTTTGTTTTCAAAACACATTTTCTTCCATATCTTATCTACCCATATATTATTATGTACACATATATATCCATATACATCAAACGTAAATAAATACCCATTATAAATAGATAATTATATTAGTAATATAGTAGTAACAGAGCTAATAAAATCATAGCTTTAAGAACAATACCAACACTATTGCTAAAATAATGAAAACAATTGAAATATTTTTTGAGTCCTTAGTGTAAATCCTTTGCTACAGTTAAATTACTCTTTCTGAATCATTCTCAACAGTTCCTCTTTATGTGGTTAAGCCACCAACTTCATATTTTATTAGGTTCACTTGTTTTACTTTGCTTTTGGCTTTAAAGACTGTTTTTTAATATTAGAATTTAATTTTGTTTTATGATGATACAACATTTCAAAATCAAGTTTATGAAAGAAAATGTTTTCAGAGAATTCTAGTGTTTGTCTTTTATCCTTTCACCTTAATCCTTCTCTTCCTCTACAGATGAACATTTACGGAAATTTTATGACATAGACTTTGGGTTTTAAAAATATAAGCAAATATATATCTTTTTTTGTACTCTCCTTGGGAATTCCAAGATAAGTGGCAGCATACCACTCACTACATCTCACTCCCTTGCCTTTTACATTTAATAATATATGGAAAGAGAGAAACAATTTAATTATACAAAGAATTCTGAAGTACATGCATATATATAAACATGGAATTAAACTTTAAAGTTCCAGAGACAAAGATATTGTGAGAAGTGTTTTTTTTTTTTTTCTCCTACTCAAACATCTAAGTTCAGACTGTTCTGGGAATTTAGGAAGTCAAATTCTCTTCTCTTGCTTGCTTAGTAGGCAAGCCAGATTAGCAGTATTTCAATTTTCTCTATTGAATTACACATTTTTAAAATAGGCTGAGCTTCACATGTCTTCTAATTGGATAGCTCTAAATATTTCTCATTTCTTGAAGACCATCCGGTATGACTTTTTAAAAATAATAATCACTGGAGGTTGCCTGGATTTCCAAGACTTGGCCATTTTGAGTATCCTCGTGCTTAAGGAGAAAAAACATGTAAATAAAATTCCTTTATGCAAATGTTTCCTGCAACACTCATTGCCAGCCAAATTCTTGTAAATCATGATAAACAGATGCTACTGAACTAAATGACTAAGTAAAATTATGGAGATAGATTCTATTTGTCTTATTTCAGTGTTGGGGAGGGAGAAAAATATATTAACTAAATTGTGTCTGCATGATGATTAGGGCAGACACCAAGAACTAATAATTTTATTTTAGTAAGGTTTGAGGTCTGAGACTCCTAAGAACTGGAGAGCTATCCTTGTAAGGGGAAGGTTCTATTGTAACTTAGTTTTTGCTTTACCAGAGAACTGGGGCTGAGAAATAATCCAATGCAGAGTTTGCTACTTTCTGAGTACTGTTTAGGTTTTTGTTACTTTGTTCTTGACTTTTAAAGAAAATTGAGGTTCACATTACATAGTATTTACCATCTTAGCCATTTTGAAATGTGCAATTCTGTAGCTTCCATGCATTCAGTGTTGTTAAGTGATTTCTCCTACATAACTTCAGAACATTTTTATCATCCCCTGCCACCAAAGAAACTAAGTACTCATTAAACAGTCATTCTTTTCTCTCTCCTGAACTCATCCCAAACCCATCTGCTTTCTGTCTCTGGATTTGCCCATTCTGGAATTTGAAAGCATATAGGCTTGTTTGTGTCTGACTTCTTTCACTTAGAATAACGTTTTGAAGAATCATGCTTGTATGACTACTTCAATTTATCCATTCATCAGATGAGGATTTTAGTAGTTTCCACCTCTTGGTTACTGTGGATAGTGCTGCTATAAACATTGGTTTACAAGTTTTATTGTCTTTGAAAACCTGATTTCAGTTCTCTTTTCACCTAGGAGTGAAATTGCTGGGTCATATGGTAACGATTTGTAATTCTTAGAGCAAGTCTTTTTATTTGCTTGTGTTCTTTGAGACTTTTTATTTTAATGGAGTACAATTAATCAATTTTTTCTTTTTCTTATGTTTTGGTGTTAAATCTAAGAATCCATTGCAAAATCCATCACAGGAAGATTTATCCCTGTTTTTTTCCTAAGAGTTTTATGGTTTTAACTTTAGCATTTAGGTCTGTGGTTCATTTTGAATTAATTTTTGTGTCTGGTGTGAGGTAGTAATCCTATCCAGTTGTCCCAGCAACATTTGTTGAAAAGATTCTTCTTTTCCCATTGAATGATCTCACACCCTTGCTGAAAATTGATTGACCATAAGTGTATGGTTTTATTTCTGTACTCAATTCTATTCCATTGATCTTTATATCTACCCTTATGCTAGTGGCACAATTTTGATTACTGCATTTTGTAGGAAGTAAATTGATAAGTATGGTCCCTCTAACCTTTTTTTTTCTGCCAAGATTGTTTTGAAAACACAGGGTCCTTTGAAATTCTGTATGAGGGCCACCCTGGTGGCGCAAGGGGTTTAATCTCAGCACTATGAAGCTATCAGCAACCACTGCAGTACAAACTCAATCCCTGGGCCAGGGAGCTGACCCATATGGAACAGCAGACCTCTCCTGTCTCACCCACTGCTCCCCTCAGCAGTGTGTTTCAGTCAATCTGCCTGTTCCCCACTCTGTCTCTGGTGAATCCTCTCACCCGACACCTCTGGCCTGCACCCCAGCTCTTGTATGCATACATAAATAAATCTTTAAAAAAAAAAAAGAAATTCCATATGAATTTTAGTATCAGTTCATCCATTTCTACAAAAATGCATCGACTCTATAGTTCAATTTGAGGAGTATTGCTATCACCACAATAAAGTGTCCCAATCCATGAACATGGATGTCTTTTCATTTATCTAGGTCTTCTTTAATTTCAACAATGTTTTATAGTTTCTAATGTACATGCTGTAAATCTCCCTGATTACACTTCTTCCTAAGTGTTTTATTCTTTTCTTTGCTTTTGTAACTGGAATTATTAATTTAATTTTCAGATTGTTTATTGCTTATATGTAGAAATATAATTCCTTTTTTTATATTGACATGACTATTATTTTTAAGGGAATTGCTTTTCCGTTAGTTTATCCTTGGAAACTTGATAGTTCTTTGGGTCTGGTAGTCACTCTCTGACCCTCAGTCTTTCTAAATACTGAAGGATCAATATTAACATCCTTCTTCATGTCACCCAGCTAGATATGAGCGCATTCTAACACTGCCTTATTCACAAGAAGCTCCCTTTTTAAAAGATTTGTTTATTTATGCATACAAGCTGGGGTGTAGGCCAGAGGTATGGGTGGTGAGAGAATTCACCAGAGACAGAGTGGGGAGCAGAACAGGCAGGTCTGCAGGACACTGCTGAGGGGAGCAATGGGTGAGACAGGAGAGGTCTGCTGCACCATATGGGAATCAAACTGGCTGGAGATCGAACTCGTGCTGCAGTGGCTCTGGACAGCTTCACAGTGCTGCGACTTAACCTATTGTACCACCAGGGAGGCCCTCCCTTCCTTAAATTAACCATAGCTAATACTTAATTTTGACTGAAGTGTTGGGAAGAAGAAAAAAAAAGCTCATATTCATTACATTTAAAGTTTTACTATTTTATTTTTTGTTCACTATTTTAATGATTTTTAAATGTCTTATATAAAATTGAAATTTCATAATTAAAATCTTCCATAACCCTCGACTCACAGATAGCCAAAGTTAAGAATTGGGCTACTTAAGAGTATGTAACATAAGCTTGAGGTTTATAACATTGCTAAGACAATACTCTTCTTATGTTGTCTATTCTTCTTTTTTAAAATCTACATTTTGCCGTAAATTTAGAAACATCAATTTAATTACCCTATAAGCAAAACAACTAATACTAATTTTTCCCCCACACCCTTAATACTAATTTCTTTACATTTATTTGGGACAATTTTGTCAATTTGGCAATTTTGGCAAGTCAATTTTGGCAAGTCTTTTTCATGGTTGTTTTTTTTTTTTTAATTAAAGTAACATGTGCGTTTAGTTAAAAAAACGTCAAGTAGATCTAAAAGACTTATAATGAAAAGCAACGGTGCTTTTCCCCACTTCTCCAGAACCTCCTCTCTAGGGGGCAAGCACTTTAAACTCATAACTTATAACACATACTTTTGAGGGATAACCTCCATATCTCAAATAACATTTCTTTTCTAATATTTCTTAATTTATCAACTTTAGACTCTATCCATTGACCACCTGACCTCTTCTCCCCATTTCCTCCTTATCCCTCAAAGCCTGACCAGAATAAGCACATTGGCCTCAGTTATTAAGAGCATCTGGAATTTCCTAAGCATATGTGCCAAGTTCTCTACTCTAAAGTCATCCTTTTAATCTTTACAGTAATAAAATGAGTGATTTTGCATCACTCCGCTTTAAGGATGAGGAAGCAGAGGTTGAGAGAGGTTAAGAAACTTGTCCGGGTGTGGGAGGTTGCCTTTTCTAAAAAATGGCCACAACAATATTTTTGGCCCCACCTGCTTTTTGCAGAACACTTCCACTGCCTCTTGCATTGGCATCTGTTTCCCTCTTGAACATCTTTGTGACTGCCTTGAACAGAACACTGGACATACCGCTCCTGCAATGATACATAAGTCTGGATTTATAAAGGTGGAAGAGCTTCTTACTTTCTTCCTGTGGGGCCTCCCCATCAGAACCCAATCACCCTGTTGTGAGGAAACCCAGGCTCCATGAAGAGTCCCCCAGTATGTTTTGTAGTGAATAACCAAACTAGGTCCCCATCAACAAGCAGAAGCAAATTAGGTCTCACCATCTTACCAAACAGGTGAGAACATAAAACTTAAGGTGACTCTAGACTTGCAAATGTTGAATTACCCTCATTCTTCCAGTCTTCCAGCTGGGGCCCCAGATATAGTAAACTAGAGACAAATTGCTGCCTCTATACCCTGTCCAGTCTCCTGACCTACAGAATCCATCAGAGTGACAAAAGGTTATTTTGTACACTACATTTTGAGGTAATTTGATACATGGCAGTAGATAACCAGAACATCAAGGCCCATATGGTAAGTGACAGATCCTGGGCTTGAACCCAGCTCTGTGCACCTCTAAAGTCACTGTCTTTAGCCGCAAGGCCCCACAGTTTGTGAAGGCCACTCTATTAGTTTGCTAGGGCTGCCATAACAAAATACCTCAAACTGAGGGGATTACACAATGGAAATTTCTTTTTGTCCATAATTCTGGAGGCTAGAAATTTGAGATTGAGGTATTGGCAGAACTGACTTTTCAGAAGCCTCTCTCCTTAGCTTGTAGATGACTTCTCCATGTGCCTTCACATGGTCTTCTCTGTGATTGTTTGATAGGTTCTCCTTCTCCCCCATTTGACCTCCATTTTACCTGAATTACCTCTTGCAAGGTCCTATCTCCAATTACAGTCACATCTTGAGGTACGGGGGTTAGGACTACAAAACAAGAGCTTCTGAAGGTCACAGTTCAGCCTGTAACAACGACCCACAGGGCATCTTGGTGCCTTAGGTCAGAGCTCTGCCTCCTATCTCACTGGTCTACCTCCTGCCTTCTTCTACTTACCTTTAGGGCGGTGGTTTTAGACCCTGGCAGCAAATTAGAGTCATCTGGTAAGTTAAAAAATTAATAGTTATATCCTGGCTGTGCCCCAGACCAGGCGCATCGGAAGCTGTGGAATCAGGCCTGGGAATCAGCGGATTTTAAAAGTCCCTGAGTGATTCTCATGTGCAGCCAGGGTTGAATATGAACTTCTCAGTGTGGAAGAGAGACAGAGGAGGCCAGTGGGCCAGGAGGGGGAAGGTCATGTGGAGCAGCAAATTGCTGCTTTGGTTAAAGGAAGAGAAATAATCACGGAATCTTGACACATTTCACAGTTGCTTGGGTGTGAAGAGAATGGGGTATTAAATGGCATAAAAGATGTAGGGAAACATCCATCCCACTAGTTGAAATGTGAAATTTCAGCACACAAAATTAGCAGCCAAAAAAAAAGGTAAAGCAGGAAAGCACAATGGAAGTGAAAACAAAGCAGGTTTCGGCGCTAGTGTCTTGTGTCCCAACCTGGGTTTCAGGTTTGACTTTGGAAATGTATTGACTCAGAGCAGGATTTACTGACTTTTATAAATGCCCAAATCAACTGCCAGCCTTATTGTTCAGCCTGGGAGCTGCTGCCACATGTCAGGAATCACAAGTCTGACCTCCTCTCATAATCAGAAGTCAGAGCAGCACTGGCCCCCCCAAACCCCAAGTAGCCGAGTCCGGCACAAACACTGAGCAGACCCCTGAGCAGATTTTTTTCCTTCTGATTCCCAGGCTTCCCCTTGGGATGTTTCTGGCGCTCTATGTTGTTTGAGAATTGACGCTGCGGATGTTGCCTATTCCTGAAGTCATTTATATTGGTATTACTACAGTAAATTCTTTATGAAATAAAAATCAATAGTCACCGACATCCTGAGTAGTGAGGAAAATAATTGTTTATGGCACTCAGCTTAAGCTGTTCTGGTAATCACGTTGAAAAATACAATATTTATTCATTAGATCAAATTTAATGAGGCCTCCTGGCAGTAATTATAAAAATTACTGTAGCAGTAAATTACTAATGAGTTGTGATGTGCTTCCTACCTGTGAAGAAGGACTGGGGGTTGAAAAAGCCTGCTACCCAGATGAGGATGGAGGAGGGAGCCCCGAGCCCCGCGCTGCTCTCCCACCCACACAGGGAAGGATCAGTGTCCCCAGACCACAAAAGCAAACAAGAAAAAAGACCAAGGACACGCAACAGGAAAAGGGGGAGGGATTCTTGCAGCTGCAGGAACGGGATCAAGATTAGAGCATTCTTTTCCCCAAAGGTGAGCAGCATCTCAGTGGAGTTGCTGGCGTGCTGGGGTCACCCAGGAGCACTAATCTGATGCCTGGGAAGGACAGCGCCTCTTATTAAGGCTGGGAAATGATTCCAGGCACATGCTGCCCTTCAAGGCTGGGGCCTGGGCTCTGACCGCGAAGGTCTGAGTTCTCGGTGTCTTCAAAACCTTCAAAACCGGCTGCTGAGTGTGGCTCCTGCTCTGACACAGGCACAGTGGCTGGTTTTACAAGCTCCTGGGGGAGGGGGCTTCTTCCTCTTCTGGAGAAGCAGAACTGGCTGGAATTTTTGCACTTCTACTTACAGCGTGGAGCTAAGGGTTTCTTTTTTTCTTTCTTTCTGTTTTTAAGGATCCAGGTAATTAATTTTGATTGAGAGCCTACATGTAAAAAAATGAGAAAATAGTGATCTCAGGACAGGCACCATTTAAAAAAAAAACACATATACAGAGATAAGGGCGAACATGGCACCCTGACAAGGTATGGTTGGGCAGAGGTTGGTATTACAGTTTTCTGGATTGACACAGGCTGTTGGTACCAGTCTTACCCCGTGGCAGGGCTACTGTGTCACACGGCCTTTGAACTAGGGCCTGAGGATGAGGGACTGCCCTGCCAGGTGAGGGCCTCCACTGCAGCAGTGGGGATCTCATACCAGCAGACCCGCCCCTGAAGCCTCAGCCTGGCATCCCCCTCAAAAGCAGCGTCTGAATAGCAGGCAGGCTGTCGTCTGGAGTGACAGCTATCTATTCAGGTAGTGGCTGCTATTGTCTCCTCACTTGTAACACTAAGAGAATTTTTGTTTAACTTTAATAATTCTGACAGCATCTTAGAATGCCGTACTCCAAGTAGGTTCAACCCCTCCTCTCACGGGGAGGGCACAGAGACATTAGAGTGTACATTTTTTTCTTTAAATTGCAGATGCCTTAAAACGAGATTGTCAGGTTTGTTGGCTTGTCAGACTAAAGTATCAAGATTGTCACAGTGTATTATATCACTATAATATGATCATTGTACACGAAACTAATGAGTAATATTGTACTTAGCGGCGGGACTGAGTCACATTAACATTAAAGGCGGTGAGCAGCCTCCCGCGTTACCCAGGAGGAGAATCGCAGAAAGATGGCTACTAAAGGGAGTGGGCCGGAATTCCTCATCCAGGGAAAGTCTAGGAGCCCTCTGTGGAAAGGGGGGCAAGGCGAGGGCTGTGTAGGGGATACCTGAGCTGAAGGGAGGCAGGGGTTCCTCAGGGAGTCTGAGTATACCCTGATAGGTGCTCAGAAAATGGCAGGAAGGAGTAAATGTTAATAGTGAGTTTTCTTTACAATTAGAATCACTTGAGGCCAAACCAGAGGCAATTTGAAGAGAATTGTTAATTGGGCATCTGCCTTGCTGAAGCCCTCATTGGCTAGTCATTCATTCACCAGGTGTTAAGAAGCCTCCCTATATGCCAGACACCAGCCAAGCGCCTGTGGGTGTGAGGCACAGGCCCCCTTGCAATGTTCCCAGTGCGGCTGTGCAGACATGGACAGGCCTCGTCCGAACCAGTGCCCAGTGTCTGTGAGGGGTAAGTGCTGGGAAGGGGAACACCTAACTTGCTTTGAGAACATGGTTGTGAAGCTGAGAACTCAAAGAGGAAGAGCCAGGTGGGAAAGGTGCAGGAAGCTGCGTTCCTGGGTGGGAGATGCTCAGAGCCCAAGAACTGATAACAGGTCGGGGGCCCTGGAGAGGGCAGTGGCCCCATGGTCATCATATGAATAATGTGGCATCTGGCATGAGACAGACCTTGGTTTGAGTTTGAGTCGGTTGACCTCTCTGAGTGGTGAGGGACCAAGTAACACCATCTGCAAACCCTGAGCACAGGCCCTGCATGTAGTGGGAATTCAATACCTAGAAACAATCATATGGTGGAGAACCCCATCCTCGTTCCATGGTAGATGGACTTCAAGGGTAGGCACAAGATCCACAAAGGTAAAGGTGTAGGGAGGCCTGGCACTCTGCCCCATTTTACCTGAGTTAGGATGTAGAAGAGAACAGAAGAGCAAGTACGTCCACTGACGCAGGATTACACTCTCAAGCAAAAATACCTCCACCTATGGTAGATTAGCGGGCATGCCAGAGTCTGAGTGATGCCCCTTAGACTTGTTCAGTACACACACTGCACAACCATACTCGGAAGCCCTGGATACAAAGCACCCTTCTTTGTGTGACTACAAAGGGATAAATTTAATGTCTGTATTTTTTCCTAGGCAGACTGCTCTTGTGCCTACCAATACAGAAAATCTGTTTCCAAAAACCGATAGGATTCATAGGGTTCATCTTTTCTGAAAGATGCATGCATATTCCTCTCACTAACATTATTACAAACTGCACTCATATTTGAAGGAGGAAATTTCCCCACAAGAACTGCACGAGAAGTTAAACATTTGTATCCAGAGCCCTCCCAGTAGTCATCGATATCAGTGTTTAGGTAGAGTTGGCTCTTCGCCACCCATGAACTCCATTTCCCCAAACTCGAGAGCAGTTTGATGATAAGTAAAATGAAGTGCTAAAGAGCTTCCCCAGCTCTCCTACCCCAGTGCACATCAAAGGCTGGTTGAGATTCATTTTGTGTGGGTGGGTTGTGAGCATCTTAATAAAGGATTAACCTGGCTCTGGTATTCCAGGAAAACGTTTTGGTTAAACACATATTTTATTCCTCTTGTCTTCTTCATCTATATCTTCCCCTACTTATTCTTGATGTTAGTCATTGCCATTGAGGGTATAATGTACATCATTAGTATTCCTGCTAGGTAAGACACAGTTTTTCCCACATGTACTTCCAGAAGATTATAAAGCTCTTACTTTCTGAGACTTTTTGTCTAAAGGAAAAACACTCATTGATGGCTGGGCTGTTTTGTAACCAAAATGGCTAAACAAATGAGATGTGGGAATTCTAAACTGGGCTATCACTTCAAAATGCACAAACCTAAACCGGGAGCTGTGGGGCGAGGGGCCGGGGGCAAAGCAGGGAGAGAGCAGAAACTGGCTGGAGACTCACCAGTCCTGCCAGGGGCGGCTTTGTCGGCCCAGACTGTCTCTGGCGCCAGAGGGCACAGGCACATTCTCACGCAGCTCCACGCTCCCTTGCCTGCAAGCCTGCTGCCCCTGAGCTCTTTTTAGAGTGCCAGGTCTAGTGTGGCTTAAAGAGCCATCTGCAGAGCCTGCCACTTGCACATGGGCAGCTCTTTGTGGAAGCTGCTTGCTGGGGGTACTTTAGAACTCAGCCTCTTTGTCCCGCAAACAGCACACTTCTGTGGGTTTTTTCCCCCTAAATTGAGCCACTCCTGTCCCTAATTGTGTCACTCCTGCTGTCACCTCCTAGCCATCAGAGCCTGTGGCATGGCTCTGATTGTGTGGCGATGCGTCCTTGAAGCGTTCTTTTTGTTGTGTTCAATGGCTCTCCTTCAGCTCACAACACAGTGGTCGCGATGGTTTCCTAGGGTCACCCATTCTCCGCCGAGGACCAGCCCAGAAAAGCTCAGTCGTAATGAACCGGGCTTCAGACGGACAGACACACACACGGGCTTGAGAGGCCTCCTGGCTTCGGCCACTCTAACAAGATTTTGTCATTTGTGGCTTTTGCACATTGGAAAAACTTTCATCTCTGAGTTTCTATGGGCTATAAATACTTGGTAGGTTAAAAAGGATTCATTCAGAACATGAAATAAACACAACCTGGCACGTACACAGCAACACACCTCAACGGTATCCTTCAACTTCTAGGCCAGAGCGGCAGGAATCCCAGACAGGGTTTCCTTCATCTCCGTGCTCATTCACTTCCCTCCCGGGCTGGACACTGCTCTGGTTTATGACCTCTTTTGGTTGGATATTTTCCTAATGAGGCAGGAGGATTAGGTCTCCATGTTACTTACACCTTTTAACCAGACTGAAAAACTGTTGATTTAGTTGGGATTTGGGAAATTTCTACAATGTGCAGAAAAACATGATAGGGATTTTCTATATTGACCACAAATCGAGAGACAAGTCTGAGAGAAGGAGCATTCCAGTTTGACTCTGAAAAGCCACTACGATCTGATCCTGGTTATGGTGGCTTAATTTTTTTCTAAGTAACTCTTATTTTTGCAGATTATCAAAGAAATGTGGAATCGTGAAAAATACAAGCTGTAAAGATGAAGACAAATTTAAATCAGCCTTGTTTTTCAAAGGCGATGGCTAATCGCTTGATCCTATGTTTTTCTTTTTGTTTTCATAGAGGTATAAAATACATAGACGTGCACATCTAGGTGTTTTAATGTTTAAAAATAGTATATACCCATGTCACCATCATCTGGGTCAAATGTTTCTTGTACCAAAGCAAACTCTGTCTTGTTGCTCCTACTGAGTACCCTCTCAGAGACCCTGCCGTCAACACCTGTCATGTCCAGAGTGCATGCTTACATCTGGTTCATTCTCTTTATCTTTACCCAGTTCGATGTATATCGGACATCCTCACGAAAATGGAGTGAGCTCTTCCCACAATGTTACAATATAATCTCACTCTATATAATAAAATAATAAAAATGCAAAATTTATTGTATAATATTTCTTATATAATGTGTGTAATGATACCAATATTGAATTATATATATATCCTAATATGGAGATATTATATATTTATATATAAAATAGTTATCACTTTATATGTCAATCACATCTCACATTCAGATTCCATACAGATAAATATTTAGATGATAATCACTTTAAATAATACTTTTCTATGTCAATACACATAAAACTAAACAGTCATGTATATGGGTGCAGCCCATCACTAGGTGTAGCATCATCTGCAAACTACTCCCCTGCTCACGACATTCGGTATTGCTCCTTTGATTATATTTTAAAATTGCCATCAGGTGACATCTATGAACAAACTTACAGCAGAAACTTTTCAATCCTATCTTACTGTTCTGAGTATTCTCAAACACTCCTACACTTTTATGTTGTCCATTTCTTTTGTCACACATTTGCTCTCATTTCAGGCATGCACTCTCATCTTTTAGCACATCCTGAAGGAATGTGTGAGTGTGTTCTATATGACTGGTTTTCCAGATGTTTCAACCCAACAGTTTAGAGCAGGAGACAGAAAGTCGTTTGGGTCTATATGCCATGTCATAAGATTTTAAAAAGTCATTTAAAATTCCCATCAGATTTCATTCCAGGTCATCTATTCATCCCATTCAGAAGAGCAATAAAAAAAGTATCTGGTTCCAGTCCTCTGAGGCAGTCAAGTTGCTATAACTTCCCCCCTTCCACTTGAATAGAAAGTACTTCCATAAAGACATACCGAGCATTTCCCTCTGCTCTGATCCATGAATCTCCTGGCCCCTGTTTCTCAGCTCTAACCCCTAGGCTTTTTGTGTAATACTTACTCCACACTTTTCATTAGGAGTTAGATTCTCTTGTACATAACTCCAGTGCTGTGGGTTGGCACATCTGCTGGATTTTCAAATCAGGGTTTCATTTTCCTGGTCAGTTATTTATTTTTTAAAAACAGCTTTTATTTTCAGTTTAAAAGACAAGAAAAAATAATTCTCAGAGATTTGTGTTTCAAGTAAAAGGGATTTTTATTAGGATGTTTGTTTACATCGACGCTACAGAATTCTTTTTAGTCTAGAAGCCACAGGGATTATTATTTCTTTGTCATGGAATTCCTAGATCTTTGTGGGAGGCCTAGAAGAACCAGTTTCTCTTCCATTTAAATAAATTCAATTCAGTTCACTTGCATTGGCAGAGCACACCAAAATCTTAATTTTCCCAGCCAAAGAGAGCAAAGTCTGGGAGTTTATTAAACATGTATTTTTTTAATCCAATTTTTTTCTGACCTGGCGAGGGTCAGGATGAAGGGGAAAGGAACACAAAATGCCATTTCTCCAAAAGCAATTAAAGGCACATGAAGTTTCTCTCCTAAAACCCTTCTTGGCCAGGAGATTATGAGTGAGTAAAAGAAAGAAAATCTTATTGGCTTCAATGAAATAGCCAAGCAAATAAAACAGTTGTTTTGAAACATTCAAACATATGAAAAGTAAAAAATACAAAATTAAAGTTGGTCTCTCACGGTTCTATTTCCTCAAAGTTAATCATTGTTAGTAGCTGTTATTTGTATCAGGCTTTACAAATAGAAGGTGGATTGCTTAATCCACACTGGGATGAAAGAAGCTGTTTTCACCCCACACGATGTTGGACACTTCCTCCAGCAAAGGGCAGAGCTCTAGCTTGTCTTGAATGGCGGCAGAAAATTCCATAGTATGAATCCCTATAATTTATTAACCATTTTCTATTACTGGACATCTAAGATTCCTGTAAGTTTTTCTATTTAGAAGCCTATATGGTGAATCTAAATGTCTCACCTGTCCAGTTATAATTCTAGACATAGATCTTAGCTAGGCCAGGGGACAGTCACAACTGGTGATTGTTGGTGGCTTTTGTCCTTTTCTACTCCCGGAAATGAAGACCCGGGGAAATCTACAGCCAGTGACTGGCCTGCCTGCTCAGCTCAAAAATGCCAATATAAAATATCTTCTCTCTTTTATTATAGCCCAACCTCCTTCAATTCCTTCTCTCTTGCCTTCTAGCCATACCCCTCTGCAATGACCTCCCCCCAACCACCTCAGCTGTGGTATGTGGGGTGGCGGGGGAGGGGGAAGATTACAAGAGCGTTCTGGCTTCCACTAGGCTCATGTACACAAGCTCATTGGGGGAAGTCACTGCACTAGTTTCTGGCTCTATGTCCTGGATTTCTCCCCCAAGTTCTCTGGTTTGTTCAGCACTTAGGCTGTCAGTCCCAGTGGCTGAAAGGTTATGGTTGACGCAACTTAGCAGCAATTCCACACCCAACCCAGCATTTCTAATTGGAACAAAGTGCTCATGAGCCAAACATAGGGTTTTTTTTTAGTCTTCAAGTTGGAGCCCCCTCTCCTTTATTGACAATAACAGGGAACCTCAAGAAACTGAACACTGTACAAAGGATGCTTCCTGCTTGCCAGAGCCCAGAGCCCACAGCCCTGTGTGTTGTGCTAGCACTGTCAGCCCATGACAAACAGACTCAACTTAGGGAAAACCGAAGGCTATTTACTAGAACAAAATACACGATAGTTCGCGTTATGTATTTTCTTGAGGGACACGGTGACATCCACAAGGATGGACTGTCGGCATGGCCTCTCCCCAGCCAGGCCTCTGTGAGGGATCAGCTGGATCAGGCAAGTGTCAGGAAGATTATCAAAAGAAAGAGCTGTCTGTAGTTGTTCCCTTTCTGAAGAGATTGACAACTCACCCTAACAAAGGGAAACATTAGTGTGCTATTTGCGTCTCCAAAGAGACTGTGATAAGATGACGCGATAAATGGTGGGGGTGGGGGTGGGAGGGAGGTTGCCAGAAAAACACACAAGGTAGCTAAATCATGAAGTGCAAAGAAAACCTCAGTTCCAACAATTGAGGAGGCTTGTTTATTTTAAGAAGGTGAGCTGGTCCAAACCACAAAAGTGCCTGCAGATATCTTAGAGCACAGTATAAGTTCCCTAACCTGTGTTGTCAACTGCTTCAAGAGAAATCTTAAATATGAGGCGCTTTCCTGCCCTTTCTTTCCTCTCTCAGTTGCCTGACGGGACCGCTGATAGCTTGCACAGGAAGACACTGGGGAGTAGAAAGGAATTGGGCAAATCTACTCCCTCCACCAGATGCATAGTGGGGTGTGGGTTGGGTCACCCCAGAACAGGGGTTTGAGGAGTTACAGAGGGTATTTATTATTCTGAAACAATCCAGATGATTTTGAGGGTATTCAACTAGGAAACTGTCCCCCAGAGAGCCTTTTTCCACAAAGGCAGCCGCTGTTACCCCTTATTAATTACATGGATGGCTCTGATTTCAGAAGATAGCCTGATTCAGCCCTGTCGGGCTGGACCTTCCAGCTGCACATCTTGACTGTCTTGACTCAACAGGAAGCCTCCACCATAAACTGCAAGAGCAAGAGCAGCTTGTGTGAGTAGGAATCGGTGGCAGCTTCCACAGCTGAGGTGCAGGAGTGGAGCACAGCATGGGTGGCACCGGGAGCTGAAAGCTCAAGTCTGCAGGGCGCCTGCAGGGGGCAGCTATTTTCTCCTCCCTGCTGACCTTGCATTCTCACAGCATTCCCAGTGCCATGCCAGTGGTGGG
>PVIJ01001115.1:0-72264 GCA_004024925.1 Scalopus aquaticus | reverse complement strand
CTACCCCTTAAGTTCTTCTGGGCCTGGCTGAGTAATTAAAACAGCATCAGCTGGGGTAGTTAGAGAAGAAGTTAATAATACACAGACAGGGAATCTACACAGACTGAAGATTCCCTTGTCAGTTGGTGAGAGCTTACACTCTGAACCAAGGAAATGGGTAGAGTCCTGGGGCACCGAGGAGAGAGAAATAGGGCTTCATATGATGAGGAGAGGGTCACTCATGTTTACCTTGCATATAGACAGGTTTCTCAGATAAAAAAAGTCATTTCTGGAGATAAGCCAATATCTGAATAATACTGAAAATTTTCATTCTTCTGAGTAATTAAACAGTGGTAATTATTTCTCTCATGGGGGGTGGGTGCAAGAACTTCTCCTTACCTTATAAGGTCAACTGACCTTCACTTGAAACAATTGGCATGCCAACGAGGCACGTTCTGAGGAAGCATGTTTTGAGGACCTGGGGCGGGATGTGGGGGTGGGTGTGCTCTGAGCACCTTCAGGATCCTCAGGGTCTGGGCCTAGAGTGGGTCCTCAGTACAGTGCTGGTTGAACTTGGCTGATCTGGCTGGAGAGTTTCGTTTAACCTGGATCTCAAGGACAGGATTCTGACTGAACCTGGGTCTCTGCTCTGTATGCCCCAGTCAAGGTCAAGGAGCTCTGCCACCAATTCCCACTTGGACAAGCTACCATTGCTCTTGGAGTTCATGGTGGAGGCTGCCCATTGAGTCAAGACAGTCAAGAGGTGCCCCTGGAGACCCCGCCCTGACAGGGCTAGAGCAGGCCATCTTCTGAGCCTGCACAATATCAGCAGCATAAGTATGACTAAGTGGAAATGTACGTCCCGCCACACTCTGGTGTTGGTAGAAAGCATGGCTGAGGTCACATATCACTGATAACAATGGAGACTGGGCTGTCTGATTTCTAAGTTCATTGTTTCTCCCTACTCTGCAGGTGCTGGTTTCTACTGTTACCTTCTTTTGATGACCAATCTCACTATATTTTTCAAATGCCTTACTTTCTCTTGAGACTCAAGTCGGTTTGAATCATGATGCGCTTAGCTTTTCATCCCTGCGTGGCTTACATTTCATTTAAAGCTATTCTCTCGCTCTCTTTTTGTAAAGATTTATTTATTTATGCATACAAGAGCTGGGGTATAGGCCAGAGGTGTGGGGGTGGTGAGAGGATTCACCAGAAACAGAGTGGGGAGCAGAACAGGCAGATCAACTGAAAAACATTGCTGAGGGGAGCAGCGGGTGAGGCAGGAGAGGTCTGCTGCGCCATGTGGGCAGCTCCCTGGCTGGGGATCAAACTCACTGCCATGGCTGCAGATTGCTTCATAGTGCTGAGACTTAACCCCTTGCCTTCAGGGAGGCCCCTTAAAGCTGTTCTCTTAAGGAAGATTGGATGGGAGGGCTACAGCGAGCAATGAGACAGTCTCCACTGGTGTGTTTCTGGGGGCCAATGGGAACGACACGGTCAGTTATGGCAGCCAGACACTCATCTGGTGCCTGCAAAGACATTGTGAAGGTCTTACCAGCCCACAGAGGAGGCCAGGTACAATCTGGGCTCACCACACTCAGGAGACCCCCGGGAGAGAAACTGGCTCCTTCTTTCTGGGGCCAATCTTCATCTTTCAAAGGCTTCTTAGACCTGTCTGAGCTCCAAGAGTGCCCACATGACAGGTCTATCTTCTGTCTTCTTCATGACTGGGAACAACCACAATTTTTATACAAAATTCAACTCTCTCGTCTACTTTAAGGAACCTCCTGATTCCATTACAAGTATGGGTCCATAGAAGTGTTGGGGCAAAACAGAAAATGCTCAGGAGGGCTTACATCTAAAACAATTTAGAGCAAGTAGTTGAGGGAATAATAAACTGAACAGAAAGTCAGAGAAGAAAGCTCTTGTAAGTAGTGGGGAGAAGAAGGGAGGCAAGCAAGCAAGCTAGACAGAGGAAACAGGGACACTGGAAGGAAAAGAAAGGTGTGTATATTAGAGAAAGAGGGGTAGAGAGAGAGAGAGAAAGGGAGGGAGGGTGAGAGAGGTGATCAGAAGGTCAAAGGCAAAAATATCAAATTACTTCAGCCAACACAGCAATAACCCAAACCAAACAACACCACCAATACTGAAGAACAGAGTCCTGCCCCAAATTTTATAAGGTCAACAACACCCCGCAGGTTATCTGATGATCATACCAGATGGCTCATGAGACCACACCGAAGAGTTAATTCATTTTACTCTAAAAAGTGAATCTTTGTTTTATAAACTAATCCCAAAGTTCAAACAATTGTAAGGAACTTAAGATCACGCAGTCCAGCTTCCCTGTTCTATAGTGGAGGACTCTGGGTGCCCAAATTACCAAAGCTGACCAAACACACAGAAAATGCAACCCTAGTTGCAGACACGCCACTTCATTTTAACCAATTCTGTGACCTCAATTTTGTTGTTGTTAATCTTTGAAAAATAAAATCTACCCTAGAGTTATTGGAGTCCATTTTGGTCAATAATGGACAACTAACAAAAACACAAATTGCGATGATCTGGGCATTATTTTTGATCAATTTGATGCACACAGGAGATTATTGTATAAAGTTAATCATGAGGAAAAATCATCACAAACACATGCAAGCACCTTTTGACTTAAAACAGATTATTGAAAAGAAAGCATAATTCGACTAGTATTGCCTTTCTTCCATGTTCTGGAAATTTACAGAGAGCCATCCTCTATTCTAGGAATAATATCAGGTATAGAACATGTATGTTTGGCAGTTTTAAAAGAACAGCATGCAGAAGACTTCTTAAATGTGAGGAAAAACAGCTATTCTAAATATTTTTGGAATTTTATGTAGTAAATGAGAATGCACATGTCAGTTTGCCCTAGTTATGTCTGAATATGGTTTCATCTAAATTATACATCAACTAAAGCTTTTGGATTAAAAAAAAACACTCATATTCAATATTGGAACATGAATCAGCAAAAACTAGACATGAAGAAACATTACCCTGAAACTTTGTAAAGCAATTTGACTCTTGGAAAGAAACAAAAATTGTTCTTATAGGGAAGAAAAGGAAGAAATGAAAATATCTGATGATAGTTACAAATGATTCAGTATATTGAGATCTGATTCTCTATCTTAAGCAAAATTTCTTACATGGCTAAAGCTTATACATTATTGAAAATACAGGGGGAAAATCTTTACAATTTCAAAGAGCGGTTTATATAGTTTGATTTGCTTTATTGGCTATTTTTTCTTTAAACTGTAAAGCCATTTCCCGCTTTGCATTGGTCAAATTAAAGGGAAAAGAGAAATCAAACAAGAAAATAGCTATGTTAAGTGAAATCGATGACCATACAGAAGAACACACACGCTTTGCCACTTTTGTGAACAATTTTCTATCTCTGCGTGTGCACGAACATTCCCCTTGGATCATCTCCTTATTTATCAGCTGCTGCTGTCCGCTCAGCAATGAAGGGCGCCCAGGCTGCAGAACAGACTTCCCAGTGTCACCGGCAGGAAGTCTGTCTCTACCTGAGGGTACCAGGCAGGCAGGGTGGGGGCCTTTCTGAGACCACCTTTCATCCCCAAACTGAGATGAGCTCTGGAAATCAGAAAGGGAAATCACCCTACAAACCTGGGTGGGGCAGGTGAAAACCCACTGCCTGTCCAGCTCTCCTAGCAAAACTCCAGTTATTTTCATCATTGCTCACAATAGGCACCCTGATCTGATGTGCAAGTCCATGATCCAGTTGTAGCTGCCAGGTTGATAATGACCCAACATTTATAAAGCGTCTGTGCACAGCTCAGTGAATCCATATCATTAAAACAACGTGCACAGAGCGCAATTATGGATTCTTCATTGACAAACATTCTAACTGGGCTACCGCTGATGCTCTGTACTGTCTTTTAGCCGAATTGTTATTAAATACAAACATGGTCTTTTTTTTTTAAGGGCACATGTTCCCTCTGTAATCTTTGAAGCACTGTCTCATGGTAAAACATTATTATTCCATTTGTCCCAAATTAAGCAATTTCATATTTTAGAAAAATACTTTCTCTTATTTAAATGAAAACAAGTAATGTAGTTTGCAAAGTAAAAAGCAGGGTTTCATCTTTTAGACAAAAAAAAAAATTAAAAGAGAGAGTGAAAGAAAGACATGTATTGTCTATGTAACAATCAAAACACTCCAATAAAATAAAATAAAATCGTGGTATCATAATAATGAGTTCTCTTTCAAATGGTTTGCTCTGAACTAAATTGTGTTCTTTATGTAATAGAATGACAAATGGTTTAATTCAGTATCAAATATTCATGAGCTGTAAATGTGCTGCATCACCAGAACGGGTGCAAAATCATAAACAAATACTGTAGCCTGAGCAGAGAGGGGGGCTAACGGAAGTGGATGTCTGCACAGGTTTTCAATGTTATTGTGGCTTCAGTCTGAGAGAGAGAGAGAGAGAGAGAGAGAGAGAGAGAGAGAGAGAGAGAGAGAGAGCGCTCTCTCTTCCTAACCATCCCCAAGCGTGGCATGGTGAGAATAAGAATAAGAGGGTGGGACAAGAACCTAGATGCTGATTGTCTGATTCCTCAGGTCAGAGGCTTAAAGCAGATCAAGGATTAGACCTTGGTGTGACAGAAATTTCTAGGTATTTCAGAATGGATCATGGTAGTATTTTCTCATGAGAGTAGTATGTGAACTGGGTCTTTACAAATTAAAATGGCTAATTATCCTGGATCTAAGTTTAAAAATGGAGTGGATTCTGACCGTTCTTGGAGCTAGAGCACCTTCCACACCCTCTACTTGCCCCCACTGTCTGCCCTTCGCATGGCAGGACTTCTGTGGGGACAAATGTGGGGTGTGAATAGAGATGGCAACCAGAAAAACCAGCTCTGTTGGGCAGACTCTGAGAGTCTTCTTACACCTCCCTGGAACAAATTGATTAACTTAGAATAACAGATTTCTTCCTTTAGCTTCAACTAAACTCTCTCAGTGCCACACAGGTCTCTCCCCTCCACCTCTCCTCTCTTCCTCTCTCCTGACAGTACTTGCCTCACAGGGATGAGACAAGAGAGGGTACAATGTACAGATTCCATTTGCCTCAGAGCAGAGTAGACTCCACTATTTCTCAGCTGCCATGTTCAGACTTTTCTGGAACTCTTTGAGTTCAGAAAATGTTGAACACCACACAGTGCTTGAGGTAGTCCATTAGAAGGATTCTGTTTCCATTCCTGTAAGCAGTTATTTGGAGTTGCCTGAGAAATCTTAAGAACTCCACAAAATTGAAATCAACTCTCCCAAATGGCATGAAGAGTTTTTAGTTATTAACTCTACCATCTCCTGTTAGCTAAGCTCATTTGTTTTCCCTCCTGAGAGAAGAGCTCTTGCATCTAATCACACCTAATCTTTCTGCAAAGATGTTTTCCTAAAAAACTGTGTAAATCAAGTTTTTGTAAATCTAATCATATGTTTTATGCATCAGGGGAACTTGGAATGTAAAGGAAGCTCATGGTGCATCCTTCTGTAAAATGAAGATTTGCTCCCTTATTATTCATTTTTGTAAATCTGAATAATTATTCATTGGGTTGGAGGAGGTATGCCTTTATTTAGGTTTTTGCATCTGGTGCCTTTCCATTTCTTATTTTCACTGAGCCCCGAAATGGGCACACATTGCACCTTTAGAGTTAGGACACACAGCAAACGTATTGTCTGATTCTAAGGTCTCCAAATTCTGTGCCTGTGGATCATAAAGAATTATCATTTGATTGGAAAAAACCTTGCTCCATCCTGCATGGTAAAGTCAGATAACCATTTCAGACGCCTCCTTCCTTTTTCCCCTTTGAAAAATAAAGAGTTCTCAATTTCAAGTAGGATGGTGTCTATTAAAGCTTTATCACAGAGGAATTCTGCAAATCGAGGGACACTAAATTAGCCACTAGGGATCCTGGAGATGTGGTTTCTGAAGATGCAGTTAGAAAAGAGGCAAGGTTTGCTGTTCCTTTGGCAGAAACCACAGGGTCCCCTAGTAAGGCAAGGTTTAGCAATCAGAGCTGAGTGAAACCAGAAATCCCCAACATTTGCACTGTAGACTCCACTCCAAAGGGGAAGGTTTTTTGAAGTATTTTTCCACCTTCCATCCCCTGGATCCCAATTAGGGAAACATTTTTTTTTAAGTCATGTCTTTTCCCCATGTTAGAAGAGCAAGGCTTCCTCTCCCCCATTTTCTTCTTTATTCCATTTAGATGGGTTGGATTTTTGAGGGGTGTAATTTTATTATGAGAAACTTGCCCTACAATGTTTTAATTTGGGAAACCTCGAATGAGTCCAATTCTATCTGCTAGGCAAACTGGAGTATCTTCCAGTAAAAGTGAAATAGAGGAAGTAAGAAACACAAATGGTTGACACCGATGTCAGCTTAAATCCTTGGATAATGCCACTGCATGAGAATAAAGCGGCTGACCTAGAGCTCACTCAGTCTGGCTTTCACATTCTCTCCCTGGAATAAAACACATGCAGGCAGGGTTACGAAGTGCTTTGGATTCCAGCAGGGGGAGCTCTAACTCTGGAAACCCGTCAGTGGTCAAGGAACGCTATTTACTGTATTTAGACCTTTCCAAGTGGTTCAGCACTCTGGTTACCCGGGTAGGTAACAAGACCCATAGGTGATATCGCTGAACCAGAAAAAGAGGTCTCCTTTGGCACGGTCCCTGGATCAGGGAAACAGTTAATACCGTTATAGAAACAGCTGAATACCTACCAGGATATAAGAGGCATTTTAGGAGCTGGTGACCAAATCTTTGGAAAGCTGAAAAGAAAAGCTCCCTTTTTCCTCTTCTTCCCCTTCCTTCACCTCAGCACAACTCTGTTTCTCTATCAGAGACTCTGGTCTGGTAAGACACTTGGAAGATACAGTGGGCAGGGAGCCACGCTACGGGTGCAAGCTGCTGGTGGTCAGGAAGAACCAGCTCTCTTCATCAGGCAGCCTTGGGTTGCTGCCGGGTCCCTGCTGCTCACAGTTCAGGTACCCGGGAGGCAGAAACAGAAAGTCCTTAACCTGTCAATACATCAGAACCAGAGACCCCACTTGCCGTGTCTGTAGCTGACAGCAGGCTCTGCAGACAGGGGAAGGAAGCCCAGCAAAGGGCAGACACAACAGAGAACCATCCCAGCCCGTGGAATAGCTGAGAAACAGCATGGCCCCAGCCGCGTTTACCAAGCTGGATGGCACTTTGCTGTCCCTAGGGAGCACTCCGAATATTTTGTGGTACAAAAACAGTTCTGCAGTCACACAGTTTGAGAAAGACTGTGTACACATGCATTCCCCTCCCCCGACTTTTAGGGCAAGAAAGCTTATTATAAGTTCTAGGAATTCTACAGTTGAAATTAACAAATAAAAACACCCACTTGATTTTCTTCTGTATTTTATAGTATAAAATAATATATAGTATTTATAAATTCTATATATACTATATATAAATACTATATTTCATATTGCGTTTCCATATTTTATCTGACCATGAAATATTTTTTTTCTCCCCAGAGAATACTATATGCCAGGTCCTTGGATGCTATGGATCATGTTTAGAGAAATGCTCAGTTTGGATAACTTAGTTCTAGGGATGGAGAAATTCAGAGCCAATTCTAAATCTAACTGGCTCTGAATCTAAGTGCTGCAGTGATTTTTGACAAGTTGCAGAGGCTCTTTGTGCCTCAGTTTCCTTTTCGGTCAACTGGTGATTCTTCTTGTCGTACCTATCGACTTGCTCTGGCTGTAAGTGGAATGCCAGATGTTTGCACACATTCGGAGCTTCTAAAACGTGTGCTTCTGAAAATGGAAATTTATGTGGAAAGTAAGTTGTAGACTTTTGTCCATAAGCAGAAAGAGATGGACAAAATCTTATGGCAAAGGAGGCCACATTCCCCTCTCTTTGTACCCTGATTATAAGCCACACAAGGCCTGTGGCTACTTCTATGGCTTTATCTACCTCTGCAGTAACCTACACAGTAAATAGCCGAGAGCATCATTCTGGGCCTTTTCGTGGCAGACTGCAAGCATTTTGTTTGTTTTAATTCATGTAATGAATGGATTTTAATTGTTGACATTCTTTCAGATTTTTAACAGGGACTCCACCATCACAGGGACTTACAAGTACCTTTGAGGAACTGCAAAAACCAGAGTGCATGGTGGTGAGAGCTGGGGGTGACATTATTGATTGGTGCAAGCTGGAAAGTGCACTTCTGAAGGTTTATTTCTTGGTGGCTGTAAGGGGTTGTTGGTGGAGCGATTAGGTTCTGCCATCTCTGCCTCTCCTTCACTCGGGAGTGGAAGTGTCAAAGGGAAATCGTGTCCCCTTGAATTCCTTTCCTTGGGAAAGTCGATCAGCCGTATCAGCAGGGAGATGTAGTGATTTGCAGTGTGACACTTCCGGATATTCATCTGCTCATGCACCCTCTTCTGTGTGCCCTGGTTCAAGATGATAAACAAATCCAACAAATATTGATTGAGCACCTACTATGTGCCAGTAGTTATTCCCATCCGTGGAGGTTCAGTTCTGGCTCTTCTCTGGAGCTTTCCCTGACATTTCCAGCCTTCACTGTTATCTGCTAAATGCTAGACCCTTACAGTTGGGGTCACAAAATTTAGCACTCATTGTGTCTTGCTTTATTGTTATGGTTTCCCCTGAATCCCTCCCAAAGCTTCACAAGAGCAGGGTTCACATCCTCACAGTCTGTGGCTTACCTCTGGTGCCTGTGTAAACCCAATTCACCAAATCACAGCAGATCACAAAGGAGTGAGGGGCTCCTTCAGACAACAGGTCCCTGCACCTGGGGGTGAGAATATGTGCTTTTGAGCCACCGTGTGTGCTGTGTGGTATGTGCCTGAGCTATCCGCTCTGTTCCTCTCTCTTTTCCCCTTGGTTTCAGAATTAGAGGGTCTGATGTTGGATTTACTTCTCACTATTTGCCATTGATAATGTTGTGCATTAAGATTTGTTGAACTGCACAGAATTAAGTGCCTTTCTGGGTGGTCTGAATTCATCTCCAAAGGCAGCTTCCACTGATGTGGTCTTTTTCCTGACTCTCTGTTTTACTAGTTTGTGGCTAATTACGAGTGTTTCAGTCAGTTCCATGTAGCCACAGATGGCACCGACACCCCAGGTGGCCCAGAAGAGGATTTGTGGGCCTGTGGGGTCTGGGCTCCTTCAGAGAGACATGCAGGGAAATCGGTGACGTGTTTGGGGGCATTTGTCTGTGTCCCTCACTTCTCCCCCTGCCATCCTTGAGGTGCCGGTGAGAGCCTCTGCTTCCACTTAGCCTGGAGCCCAATGTAGGTATTCCTGCTGCAAGGTGCTTGCCTAAGTGGGTGGGTGGGGTGGGGGGAGGCTGATAGGTGTTTATAGTGGGGCCCCTCCCAAGTGTGTACTTGCAGGAAAAATTCATCTAAAATATAAAAGGCCTTCACACAGACTAACTTGGCTGGTCTTTCCCGAAATCTCTCCAATTGTAACCTTTGCACAACATTTTTACCATTTACAAAATACTTCCACACTCAATGTCAGTTGAACCATCAAAGAGACAGGTGAGTTGGGGGAGTGGTGGGGAGGCTGCAGCATATCACCCCACAAGGCACAGAAGTGGTGGCCGGGCCGGAACCTGGTTCTGATGCCCTTGTGTGTGTTTTGCTCCAGCGTGGTTTTTTCACACAAGTCCCTTGTCCTCATAGCCTCTAAGAAGATGTAGTGGACATGTACTGAGTCTGAAAACCAGGGGCAGAAACTAGCTCTGCCCTTCCCAAGTGGGTGGACAGCCGTGATAATGAAAGTAGCAGTTCCCTGTAGTCAGTCCTTGTTATGTGGGAAGAATTGTACATGCATGATCTCATTGTCTTAGCCCACTTAGGCTGCTATAACAAAATACCTCAGATGGAGGGAAGTGCAAACAACGGACATTTATCCCTGACAGTGTTGGGGGTGGGGGCATCTGAGATCAGGGTGCTGGCTGATTAGGTGTCTCGTGAGGGCCAGCATCCTGGATCACAGATGGCACGTTCTAGCTGTGTCCTCATGTGGTAGAAGGGGCTGGGGAGCTCCCTGGGGTCACTCTTATAAGAGCATGATCCCTGACATAATCACCCCAAGACCCCGTCTTCAACACGATTGTATTGGGGGATAGGTTTCAGCACAGGGATTTGGGAAGAGGGGGCACAGACTTTCAGTCCGTAGCATTGATTTAACACTCACAAGTAATACAACACCCACAGATATTATTATAGCCTGCTACAGGGGAGCTCAGGGCAAGGTTTCACAGTCACTGGCTGACACTGCTCAGACTGGAAGTTGTGTTTTGTCTCTATTAGTTGTTATCATTCGGTTTCTGCCTTGGTGGTTGAGCAGTTTAAATATGCCCACTTAAACAAGTGTCTAACATGGTGTCAGCCTGGACCTTGGCAACTCAGCTTACTTGCTGTGTCTTTCTCCACAACCCCTTAAATCTAGGGATGTAAGCATGGCCCCCTCTTCTTATAGATGTTCCCTATAGTGTAGTGTTTTTCATAAGTCTGTCCTCAACAAATGTTCACTGAGTTAATTGTCAATCAAAGTTGGGAATGAAGAAACCAGGCTGTTTCCTAAGCAGGGTGAGGAAAGAAGCGAAGACCCAGACAGCCTTGCTGCAAAGTTTGCTGGAGTAGGGGTGGAGCATGAGGAGACAACCCAAGAGCGCCTTTCATCCCCAGCCCTTACCGCCCGGTTCTTCACCACCTCTCTGGCTGGCCCTTCTTATTCTCCTGGTAGGTGTCTCTTTCTCTGTTTGCCTTGTTGCTATGCTCAGGGTTCTGTCAACATTGATAACTTGCAAATCCCTTTCATGCCACTGTCACCCTTTCTGCAGGTGCATTTATGTCCCCAATGCCTGCTCAGCCTGGAGTCCCACACTTTATGTGTAGCACATTCCGAATTCATTATTCTCTTACCCTGTTTAGCAGCTTTTCATTTTAAGTTCGTTTGAATCATTTCAAATTAGGATGGTTCTATTGGAAGGATACGTATGTGAGAGAACCTGCAAAAACTGAGAAAACAAAAGAAGAAAACTAGGTGTCAGGAGAAGAGAAGCCACAGTGGAGGAGAAGTGAGGCCCCAGAGCGGCCCAGGGAGTGGGCGGCGGGAGCTCACTGCCTCGGCCTGGCTGCCGTCACTGACCGACTCAGCCCTCCAGGCTCTGTCCCACTTTACTTACTTGCTTCTGTGTAGTGGTCCTTTCTCATGGCTGTGCTTCTCTGTTTTACCTCCTACCTTCTGTTAACTGTCTTCCTCACCTTGCTCAGAATTTCTGAACACCCTTGGCTTGGCTTGACCCCTCCCAGCTTAATTTGAGTTCATGGAATCTGTGCATTCAGCCAGCGTCAGCTCCACCAAATCCCACTGACCCATCCTCTGAGTATTTAGCAGTTCAGGTTTGAGAGAATTTGATTGTCTAGCACATCTTTTCTTGCCAGGGCACTTCAGTGGCCAGTGACCAGCATATGAATGAGCTACAGTTGGGTCAAGAGAGCACTGACCCGATCCAACCAGCTGCAGTTGGCCCCCTGGGCTGTCTTTCTTCAAGTGTTTTCCACAGCCCGAATGTCCTATGCTAAGTGAAAGAAGCCAGTGACAAAGGATCGCAGATGTGTGATTCCATTTTCATAAAATATCCAGAATGGGCAAATCAGTGGTGACGGAGCATAGATGAATGACTGCGTCTGGTTGGAGGAAGACTAAGAGATGGGACTGAGGGTGACAGCTAAGGAGTGTGATGTTTCTTTTTGGGGTGATGAAAATGTTGTAAAATGGATTGTGGTTATGGTTGCCAACTCTGTGACAATACTGAAAGTCATTGAGTTGTATACTTCAAATATATGACCTATAGTTGCGAAAAAGGGATGTTTGAATGACAATTTTTCTTGGGAGGGACTGAAGACACAATGGGTGCTGTATCCTCCTAGATTGTCTATTTTAGTAAATTTTGCCAAGTCCAAACTCCAGGATTCTTCCTTCCTCTCAGCATTGTGATCACCTCCTGCCCTGCTTCCACTGTCAGTGCCTTCGCTGAGCCTCTGTCTGGGTCAGGAGCCCCTCATCTGTACTCCAAAAGCGCCTCACACATGAGTCTGGCCCCATTATTTTTCCACAACTGGGGTTTTTCTCACAAGTCTCTGGGGGCTATTCACCTCCATTCCCAGCATACTGCCTGAGGCAGTGAGTACCCCAAGGTTTCTTGCGTGGATGGCATGGCTAGAGGGGATGAGGGGACACACAGAGGGACAGATCAGTGATGCCTCTGACCACGACTACTGATTGCTTCTAGAATCTCACTGATTACCTAGAGGACGCGTGCCAGTGGGGACTGAATAAGGAGTGGGTGGGTCCACCACGGTTACTACCAAAGAACAAAACCAAAGCGATGTTGATGCTGTGTAGTTCCTACTGTTGCCACAGTTCTGGGGCAACTGGGATACTTCCACGGGTGCTGTTTCTGCTCATTGCAATTTGAACGGAGTTTCTGAAATGTCCTGTGGCATGAGGTGCTCAGTAGATCCAGTGCGTAGCAACACAATGTAGACTCGATGCTTCCAGCCCTTTCTTTTCTGTGTCAGACCCCTTGGCTGAGATTTGGAGTAGAGTGGAAAGGCAAGAGGGTAGGAGAAGGAAGAGAAGCGGGGAGAGGACTGGTCTTTGCAGAGAACGACGATTGATTTGAAATATGAAACATCTTATTGATAAAAGCAAAGCCCAGACGGAAGGAAGCAGTTTGATATAGCACACTATTTAAAAAAAATCATGTGCATCTGTTTAGCACAATATACAACATAATGACAGCAATCTTCCCTGTTTGTATCTATTCATCTGATTATACAGAGTAACAATTCTTTTAGTTACACATTTATTTACCCAGGGATTTTTTTAATGGATAATAAGTTAGTAAATCAGATAGCATGTGTTCTGGATAATACTTCAGTAAACTGTCTACCACACAAGACAGTTGCAATTCACATTTTAGATAATATCCAATGTTCCAGTAATACGTACTGCACAATGTGAAGCTATGAGCAGCTCTTCAAGAAGGACAAAGCAGATTTTAATGATTATTTAATACTGTTTGATCTAGACACATATTATGTTGAAAAGCTACAGATTTCAGTCTTGCAATGCACTGCAGATGTAATGTGAAATGTTGACTTATTTGAAGTAGAATCCAGTGGCCTTCTTTTGATGCAGTTGCTGTGGCTGTTTGTGTAAAATTTTCCTGTCTTTGACCCAAGGATACATTATGAGCTTTTTCTGACTGGTGACAAACTTGAACCCTAAAATATATGTGTGTATACACACACACACGTGTATATGTACACATACATACATACACATACATGTATGTATATATATATATATATTTTCCCCCATGACATAGTAGTGAATGCTAAGGAAGAAAAGGGAGTATTTATTTAAACTGAAGTCATTGAGATAGATAAAATGTATAAACAATTCTTTCTCTGTCTGAAGTGAACACATAAGCCAACGTAATTTCTAGATTATGAAGTGGCCAGAAGTGCTGTTAGGATTTGAAGATGGAAAAAAAACAGCTAAGGAGAAAAACTCGACACTTCTCACCTCCTCACCTGGTCAGGCTGCTCGGAAAGCACAGCGGTGACTGGTAGAGGTGGCCTGTGACTCAACCCCAATGTCTGCTTGCAAATATTCACTTCTCACAGGGCTCATGGGGTTTCTGAAGGTCATCAAAAGGAGGTGTGCGGTGGTCTTAAGACCACATTATATATCTTATTAGAAAAAAATATTCCCGGTTTGTGTCTCATTGTGTGCTGCATTTGTAGGGTATCTCTGCAAATGGACAGGGAGCATTGGTAGACACGCTCTGGGTTACTCCAAGGAGTTGTCTCCTAAAAGGGGAAGAATCTGCACATTCAATTTGATCAGATATAAACAACAGCAAGCCCTTTCTTCTCCTCCCATGGTGTGACTTACATGGCATTGTTGAGTATAGACCATTCCTTCTGAATGTGACAGTCGCACTTGGCTTGCTCCTGCGGATTCACACCAGACAGCGCCTAAGCCAGGGATTCCACGCTTGGAAATCAACTTCTTGGGGCAGAATAAAAAGATACTGGATATCTGAGCCCCTTTCTTTTTTTTTAAGATTTATTTATCTATGCATTAAGTTGGGATGCAAACCAGAGGTGTGAGCGGTGAAAGGGTTCACCAGAGACAGAGTGGGGAGCAGGACAGGCAGATTGACTGAAATACACTGCTGAGGGGAGCAGCGGGCGAGGCAGGAGAGGTCTGCCGCGCCATGTGGGAATCTCCCTGGTCGGGCATCCAACTTGAGCTGCAGCTGCCAGCCGCAGCCACCGACAGCTCCACAGCACTGCGCTTAACCCGCTGCGCCACCAGGGAGGTCCTGAGCCCCTTTCTTGAAATATATTAGCAAAATAAGATGTCTTTAAAAGTATAAAAAGTGTTGAAACTTTAGAGTGAAAGAACCTGGCATTAATGAGTATCTGCCATGTATCAAGCATTTTCTACATATTGTACATTTTCTACATTGTACCAACCCCATTAAAGGGAATTAAAAGGGGGGTATCTCTGTACCAGCATACCTCAGATATGACTGCACAATACTATTCCCTGGGAGTTAAAAATGCGTGACCAAGCCTGCTCCATGTCCAGAGATTCTGAAGAAATTGATCTGGTTGGGGTGGGGGTGGGTCTTAACACTTTAAGAATTTACCCAGTGGTTCCAACAAGCTACGGTTAAGAATCACTGGATTACAGCATACCACTCATGAAGCTACAGCTTCACTAAGTCACATACATTTACTTGAACCGCATAGTCACAATCCATGGACATCATGCCATCTATACTGAAGGCTTAGAAACAAAATGCAAATGTCCCTGAACACAATTATTGATCCTTTCATGAAATCCTCATAACTTAGGCATTCCAAAGGGAGATTTCTGACCATTTTCTTTTTCCAGTCTGATTCACTAAGCATCTTAATATGTTTAAGTTGAGCTATATTCTGGCAGCAGTTTTAATGGATGAATCCTACTAAAGGAAGTCAAGAAAAGAAAGGCTCAAAAGAAACTGTGTCAAACATTGAGCTAAAGGTTTAAAACCTAAGTATTTCCAGTGGTTTATTTCTTCTGTTTATTTTCATGATCTCAAAACTCTTTTTTTTTCTCTTTTTGTGAATAAATGAATTTTTTTCTTACATCATTATAGTTCTGATCTCAAAACTCTTATTGATCAAAATTTGTTTGTTTCAACAACTAGAATCTAGTTATTTGCCTGGCAAGTTGTTATGCTGCTGTGGAGGTACACTGTGTGGATGAGAAATGGTGAAATGCAAGCTTGAAACATTAAATGGGGACTCGTACTTGAATCAGAACTAACTTTTCACATAACTTTTTGCTTCTTTGATGTCACAGATACTTTCTTTTGATATAAAATGCCATTACTTTCTGTCAAGGCTATAATATCTATTTAACAAGGCACAGAACTCTTAAAAAAAAACCAAAACACAGCAAGTAACCAATCCTTAATCCAAGAGTTAAACTATGTAAACGATAATGGTTGTGGTTAGAAATATTCATACTTATTGGAGGAAATAATCCAAAATGCTAATAATAGACATCCTTGTTGATTAGAGGTATATGTAAAATCTATTCAGGTTAAATCTAAAACTTCTTAGATTTTAAAAAACTGTTTATATCTGTGATCCCATTTATCATTTTCTTCTGAGATAATGGTTCTGGGTCATTTTTAGAAGTCTTTTTCTGTTCCTTTCTTTAAAAAAAAAAAGCATCTTAGTTCAATGACTGTCTCTAGTAAAAGTCTTTTATTTTAAACATATGGGAGTTGAGATTAAAAACACTAGCATTTTTACTGAAAATCCTTTAAAATGAACAAAGATGCTTCTAAAGCTTTCTCAGACTTCAATTTCTTTGAACTGCTCCCTCTCTCCCTATAGTTATACATACTTGTGTTTATATATATATATATATTTAATCTAATTCTTATTTCAGATTTTATTGAAGAAATAAAAGGAGAAACATTGTGTGGTTTAACAAGGAGAAAAATGAGTGAAAATAAGGAAACTTAACTCCTGCAAAAAGTTGTTCAACATCACCAAGTGTCAGGATTAGGGAAGCAGATGCAGCAGCCAGAATGCCTGTGGTTGATCTTTGTTGTGTGACCTGAGCAAGTGACTTCACTTCCTTTGCCTCGATTTCTTCATCTGCAAAATAGGACCCATATTTGGTAACTTCCTGACAGATTTGCTGTGAGTATTGAATAAGTAAATAAAGTGTTTAGAGCACTCCCTGGCACATAGTAAGTATTCAACACATGATAGCTATAATAATGAAGCAATAATTACAATATATAGCAACCAGTGCTTATGTTATTATTATTCTAGATGTAATATTACAGGTACTTAGGTCAATGGCAAGGCTAGTAAAATTGTGCAGTCTAACGTGGGTAGCTTATACTTTGTCAAATACATTTTTTATGAAGTACCATTGGTTTACATCATTGTTAGTGCTTTGGAAGTATAGGATCTGCCCTCTTGGGTGTAGTCACCATAGTGCACCCACTGAGGGAGCACCCATAGTCCTTCAGCACAGTCCATTGTGTTGGTTCCTTACCCTGTTCTCACCCCTCCCCTCCTTCTCTGGATGCCTTATATCTGCAGTCAGCTTTCAAGGGTTGATTTTAAAGTTTATCTTTTTCTGATCCTTTGTTTCATTTCTCTATATTCCACATGTAAATGACACCATCCTATATTTATCTTTCTCCTTCTGGGTACACCATTTTTTAAAAAAGGATTTTTAGTCTCTTTAATTGAGTTTCTCTGAGCAAGAAGGGGGGTTGTGGAGGGCACAAAGTGGGGTGGGGAGAACAGCAGTCAGTATTTCCTTTTCTTTCTTCAGTGCCATAGAAACTCAGGTGTTTTTGTGCAAGTATAGAATTAGTCCTGGTGACCAGCAGTTTCCTCTCTCGGCAGAGCTATAGGCTAGGATTTTAGCAAGTAACCATACTCTAAGCCTGGACTTAGAAAATTAAAAAAAGATTTTTTCCATAGGGATACAGAAGGGTCATAGCACAACCTCCCCTCCCTTCCCCTTTCCTCCGTTCCTTCCTATTTTTCTTCCTTTAAAAAAATTATCATTTCTAGAAAAATCCTCTTATATAAATCTACCCAACTGTTTGGCAACTGATCAATAAGAAACATGGAATAAAAACAGATTAAGTTAAATAAATAAGGTAACTAAAAGTTAATTATGTTGCTAATGTAGCAAATAGCTTTTTCAATACTGGTATTCTGCTGCATGTACAGAAAGTCCTCACTTAGCCTCATGGATAGATTCTTGGAAATTGCCTCTTTAAGTGAAAAAATATATAAGGGAACCCATTTTACCATAATTGACATAAACAAGAGTTAAGTTTCAACAGCATATTTCTGGTCACAAAAACACAATCAAACTTCTAAATAAAGACCCAAAACATTTTAATTTAAAGCAATCATTTGTATTCATTCATTCATTCATTCATTCATGCATGCATGCATTCATTCAATCATTCTCAACCCCCTCCCGACCCTTATTCCATTTTAGAGTCCCAGGTGGCCATAGTCTATCCCAGATGCTTGGACCCAACCCTGGACAGGACGCCCTTCCTCTCAGTGTGACTGGGACAATTGAGCCACACCAATGAACCTAAAGTGTGCATCTTTGAGGTGTGGGAGAAAACCAGAGTGGCTAGAGAAAACCCATGCAAACATGGGGGGAATAAGCAATCTCCACACAGATGCTGGCTCCACCTGGGAATCCACTGTTTTTCCTCATCAACCTTAAAATGAAATGGCATTTTTTGAGGACCTACTGTATACTAACTAGCACTGTAGGAGAATTCTCAGGCGATAACCCCCAAACATGCATAGCCACAGACTTTCTGCCTTGGTTTCCTCCTCCTCCTTCACAATCCTTGTCTTGGGGGACCTCTTCTTCAGGCTGCTCTGGGAACAAAGGGTGTGTCAAGGGGAGCTGGGTGTCTTCTATGAGACTTCTCAACCCACCACAGCTTGGAGGCTTCTCAGAGACCATGAACTCTGAAGGAATGCATTTCTTACATCTCTATCAGCTTCTACTTAACTACCGCATTAAATCACAAACTCTCTTTCTAGCAAAATTAAATTTTAGAATTAAAATCATTTTCAAAATTACTCCTCCCATCTTCCCTTGTAACTTGGACCACATTTTGAGTGCACACAGTTAACTACAAGGCATTCTTTTCTTTGGCTGTAAGTTCAGATGTCTTGTCTTCATTATAGAACAGTCCTGTGTAAGCCCCAAATTGCTCATATTTCACTTATATCTTTTGAGCCACTAAGTATATTATTCTTAAATCATTTATTCAGCACGATTAAGTGGTCTTTAGTTTTGCCTCTGCACCTTGGTATCCTCTCTGTCCTAAAGCTAATATTCATTTTCTCCTTAAAGAAATGCAATAGCCCTAAATGATTCTATTTCTGCATCTATTTCCCCCGTTATAGATTGTTCTTTTAGTGACTCTCAGTCCTGGCCTTGCCATTTACCATGAATAGAGAAACCTAAATATCATTGCTGTGTTTGTGAAGAGGACTGGTAAATCTGATTAGTTACAATTAAACCATTAGACCAGGAACCAAGGAAAAAGAGCTTTAAAATGCTGGAGGAAGCTCTCTTTTATTATAATACAGATTTTGGGGTCTGGGTAGAACTCAGAAATAAATTGAATTTATCTAGATGTTTCTTAAATGATGAAAAAAGATCCAGAAGGTTACTTTTTTTGGTCAAGTACCATATGACTAGCTAATGGTCAGTAGAACTAAAGTCTGAACCTCCTAAAGCCTCCTAGAATAGCTTCTTCCCTTCCTTCCCCCTCCCTCTCTCCTTTCTTGCCTTCCCAAAATATTTATTCATGCTTACTATGTACTTGTTTCATAATAAACAGGAGACCAATAGTGATTTATTTCTGGAATAAAAAACCTGGGCAACATATGGTCTGAGAAGTAGGACACACAATAGACACACAAAACAGACTGTTTGAAATGGCAACTACCCTGGAAAATCTGATTTCTGTGGTCATTGTCCCTTTTGCTTAACGTTGTCACTGTACCATATACCACATCACTTTTATGTAACCGTATAGAATCCTGATCCAAAACAAGGCAAAAGGAACCAAAGGACAATAAAAGTACACACACTCTGGAACATACACAGAGCCGGAACTGCCTCAGGTGTAATTCAGCAGACGATTAGTACACTGACATTTTGGAAAAATTTCCAGGCATTTCCATAAATCCTTTTTAGATTCTTCTTCCCTTCAGCTCAGCAAGACGGTCACATTTTCGCCCCTGGCCTCAGACAAACAATAGCATCCAAATGATATTTAAGAACAACCCCCCAGCAGGACAAGGGAGGCTCAACCCGCCTCGGAGAAAGGAAGGTCACCATATGCCCCGTGCTCTTTGTGTCCGGCCTCGCTGCCATTTTACAGCTGCCTTTGCCTCTTTATTTTACTTTGGGAGACAAGAGCTGGACTAAAACGCACAAAGGGGATATAGGATTAAGCATCATTTTCTATCTCTCTTAACCTGTAACATCTTTCATCTTAACAAAGGTGGGAGGAGCCCGGGAGAAAGATGGGGCTAGCATGAGGAGGTCGACAAGGAAACTCAGCAGACAATGGGGGAAGGGGAAAGAGCGATCTTTTTAAAACTTGATGTCCCTCTCACCCTCATTCTTTCTTCATCATACAGAAGCACCATCTGTTCACAGACTTGATGCGCTTGCATTTGTTTTCCATTCAGTAACAGCTTATGTAAGAAGCAGATTATGAAGTGAGCAAATATGCCACGGGCTGGACGAGCGACTGTACTTTGTTCATACCCCTTAAAACTTGACGGAACACGCAGCCAGCTCTGCGCGGCCCTAACCACGCCGCGCAGGGAGCAGCAGTCTTGATTAGCACCGGCCCAGGTTCATTAGCCGCTTTGTGCTACAATCTCTCAGTGTTTATGCACTTCGTTTAAACTTTTTTTAAGTATAAATTTTTTAAGTATCCTTAAATATTTTTAACTTTCCCCCCCTCGTGTGCTCACCTAATGAGAGCACAGGAAGCATACTGTCTATTTCTTGCTTTATTCCCCTTTCTCCTGTTAACTATAGAATCAACTCTATGTTATACGGACGTTTTGGGAAGATTTTGGCAAAGTTTCCAGGCATTCTCTTAAGTATTTAGACTTAGTTAATCATACTTTCAAAACGAACAGGTGAGTATCAGCCACAGGAGAATTGGTTATATATGTCTATAACCAATTTTTTTTGCTATCTCAAAAAAAAAAAATATATATATATATCCAGATACCAAGCTCTTCGCAGTAGGCCTTGATATGTCCCAGGCATGTGACTCTCCTATTCAAAAAGGGTCACATATTCCGTGGAGAAGAATTACTCAAGATTACATTCTCAATGAAAATTGGTGCAGCCTCTATGGACAACAGTGTTATTCAAAATTTTTTGATTGTAAATAATGCTGTGTCTATATCTTTGAACATGAAGCTTTTTCCGTTTTAAAGTTATTTTCTTGGACTGCATTGTCAGAGGCAGAATTACAAAATCAAATTTGTGATACTTTTGGCTTATTGTTTATTTCACAATCATAAATAACTGCAGTCCAGCTAGACTTGGAAGGAGATATGGAAAATATGGAACCCATGAAGAGCTATATAGGGAGAGCATAAAGATAATAGAGTATTTCAAACAGATGGGGAGGAAGGGGTACTCTCCCGACCCACAGAAGGAATGGTCTGCTGGTTAAGATAAACACAAGGAAAATCTATTTGTTTTGTCCGTAGTCAGCAGTGCTGATTTTCTTGCTGCTCTGGCCATTCCTAGACCCAACGCCCTCTACAGCTTCTGCAATATTCATTTCTTCTTTCACCTTGCCAGAGACCACAGGCTTGCCATCCAGCCACTGGCACTCATCTTAGCGCAGATGAAAAACTGGGAACCATTTGTGTTAGCCAGTATTAAGATATTGAGACCTGTATGCTTTAGGATGAAACTCTTATCAAATTCCTCCTGAGGATGGCATGTGAAGTCACCTCCTTGGCACATAAATCCTGGAGTCGTTCTGTGAAAGCAGGAAACGATGTAACCAAATCCTTTTTCCCCAGTGCTCAGAGCATGAAAGTTTTCTTCTGTCTTTGAAACTTTGCAAACAGCTCAGAGGAGACCCAGCCCAAGGGCTTGCCCTGGACTGTGATGCCGAACATAGTGGGTTTCAGTGGTGGCTCCGCAAGGTGGCTGGTGACGTATTGACATTTACACTTCAAACTATTGCTTAAGAAAAGTTTACTGTTTTGAGTAGGACATGCAGGTCCAGACCAATAATTCATCCTTGTATTTATACATTTGCATTCCCAAATGGTACCTAAGTAGAGATTTCATTTGTCAAAAGAAATGTAATATTTAGCTGATATATCTTTAAGATCTAGGAATATAAATTGCTATTAAATGTATTCTTTGTTTTTCTTAGGAACTCAGTGAACATTTAAACACTGTTAGAGAAATGAGTGAGACTAGGTAATTCAACTTAACACCTGAGCATACTATTCTGGCATTTTGACATATTCTGTACATACCGTAAATTACCTATACATCAATTACAGAAATGCAATAAAGAAATGTCAAATCTAGACCCTCAGTGTCTTAGATTAATAATTATACACTGATTTTTTACGAGTCAAATTTAACTATGATGTATTTTTTAATATAATTTCATCTTTTCCTTAGAAAATTTACTCTTCTTATAAATTAGTGAGCAGAATATCTCAGAATGCCCATTTTAAATTGAAATCGCCACATAGATTTCAAGAGTTATGAGTTGAACAATTTGTGATTCTCAATTTTTTTAGTTAATGCCTTGTTTTAAGAATGCACATTTCTTGATTAATACTTTCTCTTTTACTACTCTTGAGCATAAAACACTCTTGTTTGAATACAGCCCTTATACTTCACACATAGTTATCTGCACATGGAATATGGACACAGGGTAATATTAGTGGGGTGTCGGAGTGACCTGCCCTCACCACAAACCTATAGCTGGATCACGGGTCTCAGTTCCTTGTCCTGGCTCCATGCAAGCTCTCACAGTCTCAGATAGGCAAAAACAAAGCCTTTGGTTTCCCACGGGGTGTCTCCGGCCATGGTGATGTAAAGCTTCCAGTCGTTAATGCTCTACTCCTAACAGATTGTCAATTTTCCCCAGGGAGGAGTGTGAATTTTCATTAGATCTTGTATTGTCCACAACTTGGCTTTTCTTGGGACTGCTCGAATTTCTTTTGAATTTGAAATCCAGAGACGTATATGTGGGACTCACCTGTAACCAGGTAAGTTGCGGGAGACAAGCTTGCAGTATTAGTGAGAATGTGTACCTGGTTTTCAACTGTTCCTGCCAAGAGACTGTAGTATTTAACACAGGAGGGCGCAGATGCGTGCAGTGGTGCCTGCCAAGGCGGCCTTAAGAGGAGTGGTACCTAGAGAAACCAGACAGTGGGTCAGGAAAAAGATAGAACTTGCACGCTGGCCTTAGACCTGAGGTATAGAGCGGGGGGTGGGGTGGGGGGGGTGGGACAGGGATCAAAACAGGGGAAGGAAGAGCAAAAAGGACTGTGGTGATGGCTCACGGGCGCTGTGGTACTGAGAGAATGACAGGGACTACACCTGAGGGGAGGAATCAGATACTGTCCAAAAATGAACAACAATGTAAGAAAATAATGATAATAACAATAATTCAAATAAAGAAAGAAAGGACTGCTCTTCCCTTCTCAGTCCCTCTATAAGCCTGTCACCCACAGCATTGTCTCACATTGTCTCATTGCTCTCCCCTTGCAAAAGGCCCCCAAACTAAACAACTCCCCAGAGAATCTAAGGTGATATGGAACCAACTCATCTTTATATTGCTTGCCTTCATTCAACCCCTCCTCCTCATCTGCACACTTTCCAGGTGTCATAATAGCAGACAGAAGGGGGAAAGCGAGTGAAACAGGAGCTCCTTTGTGCCTGTCATTAAAAATGAAGGCATGAGCGCTGGTCCTGGGTGACACTTTTGGTGACTGTGGCTTCTGCAGAGGGGACCCCCTGTGTTGTGTGAGGCCACCTTCATTGCCTACAACCTGTCATGGTCATGTCTTCTGTTCCACCTGAACAGAATCTGGACATTTATCCACTGATGTGTTGGTAGTTGTTTAACAACTGCCTCTTTAGAAAAAAGAGCCCCAATATATAGGATTGGCCATTGCCGTGGTGTAAATACACTCAGCATTGTTGGTGTTAAGCTGCCAGTGTGCTTTCACTGACATGGAGTTGGGAAGACACATGCAAAGTCATTCTTGTGAGCTGATGTGAGCTGCCTCCTGTATAATTTCAGCTTCCTCGGGTCCATGAGCTTCTCCTTTCATTTTGCTCTCGAAGCCTCTGCTGGATATTTGAGATTCTCTATTCATGGGCAGCCTTTCCTTTCTCTTTTCTTGCAGCCATGTACTGCATGTCCGTCATCTGCCAGACACAGCACAGGTCATCACGGCCAACAGCTCAGCTGAGATGGTCCCTTTTCCAAGGGGTTTATTCTCTAGTGTGGACACAGGTAAATTTTTAGGGGTGTCAGTTCAGAGTATAAATGCAGTAATACAGCTAAGCTCAGGGTTTGGTGCAAGCCCAGACTCACCCTTTGGGGCTATTCACAACTCCTCCACACCAACTTCTTTCAGTGAATCCACTATTCACTACATTCATCCTGGACTGGAAAGCTCTGATAGAATATCAACTACTGTTTATCTTCAGCAAAGCATCTCCTGTTCCTTTTTCGAAATGCCTCATATTCCAAACTTTTCTCTTAAGCCCCCAGACCCCTCATCCTTATGCATTACGTCACCTCCTTCTTTGTCAATGAGATTGAAGCTCTGCAGAAGTTGCCCCCGCCCCACCTCCATCCACTTGAATTTTCCTTTCCATTTGTTCAAAATCTCAGGCAAAGAGCTGTCCATTCACCTCATCAAGACAACCAACCTATGCTCTCAACTCTATAGCCCTTCTCCCTTAGGGGCACCTTTTTTTTTTTCTCAGTTAACTCTTTGCCCTTGACTTTTTTAGCCTTTTCTTTTCCCTCAGCTTCTTCTCCTTAAATCCAAATACTTACAAATCCTCTACTTGCCTCCACTGTCCTCATCATTTATGATTCCTGGCTAAACTATTGGAGAGTTCAGACACCTTATTTCATTCTCTAAATATCAGTTTCCTCATCTGTAAATTGCCATCGCCTCACAGTAAAGCAGTGGATGAAATAATTAGCATATGAGATAATCAGAAAATGTGTCATTTATAGATCCTTTACCCTTGAAGTTCTAGAACGTCTCTTGTAGTGCAAAGGTAAATGGTTTTCTCCCTACAAGACTTCCCAGGGAGGAGATAGGCAGGAAGAGCCCAATGACAGGGTTTCTCTCCCCTAGCTCCCCCCTTTCCCATTTGCCCAGTGTTAGAGAGAATGAGAACACACAGGAGAGGGCACTCGCCAGACTGAAGAGCTTTATGCAATCACAGGGTATCATTGGAAACCAGTTGTAGGGCAAATCCCAGCCTCCTTTGAGCTACATGCAAAAATGTTCTCATTCTCGTCACCTTACATGACTTCCTCCTACTGCTTCCCGGAAGTAAGCCTGTACTTCAGTTAAGCTGATGCTCTTCTGTGCCAAAAGAGACCTTTCCTCATACTACTTGGGATGTGTTTCACTGCCTGGATTATCTTTCCCAGAACTAGGTAAAGTTCCACTTCCAAATCCTTGTACGTCACAATCCCATCAGCTCGCGGAGCTGTCATGCCTTCCCTTCAATTCCAGGAGGACTGTTTCTTTTATTTCTGCAATGGTACTTTATTAGATAGTACCTTAGATCAGGGTTTCCCAAAGTGTATTCCTGGAAAACGTGTTACTAGGTGAAAGGAGATCTTCTCTGAGTCTTGAATGTGGTGCTGATCATCATGAATCTTCACCGGGGCGGGGGCGGTGGGGGATGTAAACACAGCATTTCTCAAAACATATTTGACCATAAAATCATTTTTAGGACACATGGAACCTGTACAGAGGCTGTTGTTCTATGATGTACTTTAGGAAACACTATCTAAGAGTGCTGCTTAGGTTGATGTTTGGTTATTTGAGGTCACACATTCCTTGAGGTTAAGCTTGTAAACTTTGATTTCACCACATTAACTATATGGCCGTTAATTTAAAATTTAGGAACTTAGACTGAAGGATATTGATTTGAACTCCAGTTCTTTCTCCTTTAAGTGAAAGAATCGTGAACAAATTATTTATTCCTTAATATAGACTTTGTTTTTCTTATGAGGATAATAATACCTTCCTGACTGAATTGTTGTGAGAGCTGGATTAGATCATATGTGTAAAGCACTGAACACAGGGTCTAAAAATATAAGATCTTCAATAAATTTTGGTTTTCTTCTTCTTTCATTCCCCAGATTGTTCATTTTGATAAATTACCCTGGCCTAGTGTTTTATTGTTATTACTAGTACTTGTAAATAGATTTCCGGAAAAACCTTCTAAATCATCTAGCTGTCTCCTTTACTTTAATGTTGTAAATCTGGTTACCATACTTCAATAGTTTTTACCAGCAGAATGAAAAAAAAGGAGCCACAAAAAAATTAGTTCATGATTTGTTTGTATCTATGATCTTCACATAGTTAAATTGCAGGCAACCATCAAATTAATATACTGTTGGTGTTACCTTTAATGTTTTGTGGATTCATATTTCTGTTTCTTTTTGTGTATCGGTTATCTTTGATTTCTAACGATTTGAGCAAGAAAGCACAAAGATGCTAAGAGGCCTGAGTTGAGAGATTCGTAGAGCTACACCCAGGGCAAAGATGACTAGGAAGAGCCAAGCCAAAGCTAAGCCTATTCCCTATCTCACACCCAGACACCGCTCCAGACCCCAGACCCTGACTAGGCCACAGGGAAGGCAGTGCTCCAAGCGCACTTACTCCAGAACAGTCACAATATGCAAACACATGCAGATTCACCAGGCCCTTTGTGCCGGAGAATGACACATTGGCCAGCCAGTATATAGTTTTCTCAAACTAACTAGTCCGCAGGCTAACTGATTTTTCAAATCTGGGGCTGATGGGGTGAAATTATGCCCTTTTTTGGAAAGCCCGCGAAGAAGAAAAACAAAGGAACTCCTGGTCTGATGGTGACTTCTGAGTACTTTGTGAATCAGAATGAAAGAGAGTTCCGTGCAACCTCATCACTGGGAACTCATTTTGGCAGGATGCTGAAACACAAGCCTATTGGGCAAGTCAGGCGATTAAGTCTCCCAAGAATTGAAAGACTTGAAATTATGAAGAGGAGGGCACAGGTGGGCCCTGCCTCCAGCATGCTGCTCTTAAAATGTGCCCACCTGACCTACAGCTTTCTCCCTCATCATCAAGGAGGCAGTAAATGTAAACACAGGAAGCCTGGTGCTTATGTAGATAAATCAGATCTTAGACTGGCAAGTAGATTTACACGTTCATTTGCTAGAACTGCTGTAACAAGTGCTGTAGACCAAGTGGCTTAAACAACAGAAATCTATTATTTCATGGTTCTGGAGGTGTAAAGTCCAAAGTCAAGGGGTGGGCAGGTTTGGTTTCTCCGTAGACCTTTTGCCTTGACTTGCTCTGACCTTGCCTTTGTAAAGTGCATCCCTTATAGGAAGCCGCTTCTTCTTTTTTTAATTGTTGTTATTATTTATGTCTACATTATTGTGTATTCCCCATAGGTTTCCCACCACCAATTCACCCTTGAGCCATCACCATAGTCCCTTCTGCTCTTTTCTCCCCCATTTTGAGCCCTTATCCTTTCCCTCCCTCACTGAATGTCTTTCTCTTATGGTTTCCCTATATTCCTGCTATAAGTGAAATCATTCGATATTTTTCTTTTTCTCTCTGGCTTATTTCACTGAGCATGATCCCTTCTAGCTCCATCCATGTTGCTGCAAATTGCATGTGTTTATCTTTTTGATTGCTAAATAGTATTCCATTGTGTATATGTACCACATCTTCTTGACCCAATCATCTATTTTTGGGCATCTGGGTTGTTTCCATGTCTTAGCTATTATAAACAGTGCTGCGATAAACATTGGGGTGCATGTATCCTTTTACATTAATGTTTTTGTATCCTTTGGGTAGATTCCCAAAAGTGGTATTACTGGGTTGTATGGAAGCTCCATTTTTAGCAGTTTGAGGAATCGCCATACAGTTTTCCATAGTGGTTGGACCAGTTTGCATTCCCACCAGCATTGTAGAAGAGTTCCTTTTTCTCCACATCCTTGCCAGCATTTGTTGTTGCCTGTTTTTTTAATGTGTGCCATTCTCACTGAAGAAGCTGCTTCTTATAAGGTCATCAGTTATATTGGATGTGGGCCCCATCCTTATTACCTTACTTAACCATAATCACCTTTTTAAGCCTTTCATCTCTGAATCCAGGCACATTATAAGGTACTGGGGTTAGGACTTCAACATTCAAAATTTGGGGGAGAACTGGAGACTTAAAAAAAAAAAGAAAAACATTACTTTTATTCATCAGAGAAGCTAAGGCAAAGCTTAGCATGAAGGATGCATGAAGACAACTGGACTTCTGCAGGCTGAGAGAAGCTGCCGGCCAGCTGACCTTGCTCCAGGCCACTTCACAGGTGGGAGGGGATCTAGCATCACACCTCAAGGGACTGGCACTTACTGATAGGGAGAGAAAAGAAGCATCCTCCTTGACCCAGCTGAATTTGAGTGCATGTGATGTCACTTGGGGTGTCCTCTCTCTCACTTTCCTCCTTTGCAGTCCTAAATACAAAACATTTCTTACCAAACTCTCTTTCCACTCTGTGTTCTAATTAATTTGCCAGTGCTGTTGTATCCAGAATCACATAACCAAGAGGTGGCAAGCAGATTGATTCTATGGCCCCCTACAGATTCTCCATCAGGTCCAAAATGCACACTGCTGATTCCCGGCTGAGTCTTCCCAGGGATTTGGCCTTGGCCAAGTCGTGCCCCGCCTGGAGCCTGCCCACACCCAGTGGTTAGTCAGAGGGCGGCAGGCTTAGCGGCCCAACCCAGTTCTGGAGCTCTGTGTGGCCTGACTGAGCAGGCTGCTGCATCACTGTTTGGCACCTCCTCATGCCCACTGTGTTCCCCTCACTCTGGCAGGCGGATGCTTCTGAGCGCAAATCTGAGTCTTTATATCTGTATCCTAGAGCATATAGCATGTGTCAGAGCATAAATTGGGTGATACCATATACTACTTTGTAACAGGCCCATTTCCACTAATTAGCCCACTATTAGGTAATGCTAGAACTGGGTAGGGACCAGTGAGTGGTTCTGAACCAACAGAGAAACAAGACAAAGGTCAGGCAAGTTTAGGACCAAAATATCTCCTTTACCACTGAGAAAGCTGACATTGGAAGTAGGATTGGCAGTTGTAGGCGTCAGATGGAAGTGCTGCCGCTCTGGCCCAGGCAGGGCAGGGTCCCAAGCTGTCGTGGGTGGCACAGGAGTAGAAGGAGAAGGTGTATTTCCTGGGGACACTGGCTCCTGAGCATGCCTAGAGGCCCTGTTTGTTGTCCCCAATGCTTCTGTTACTACACCGGTCCACCTTTTCAGAGGAGGAATGACTTGGAGAGGAGAGTTCTGGAGTGTTACACGAGGCAGCGTCTTAACATGGAAGAAAACAGGCATGTTTTTGTCTCTTTCTTGGGAACTGAGGCCTTCAACAAATTAGTTTCACAATTATCACTGAGTTCACATTACATTACAGGCATGGTTTTAGGGAATTCAGATGTGAATAGAACGGGCAAAATCCCTGTCCTGGTGGAGGTTACAATCTAGTGGGGGATACAGAGAGTAAACAAGGGAAGATCTATTTGGAGAAATAGGATATGAGTAGTCAACAAACCAGAAAGTGGGAAAGGTGAATGAGGGATTGTGAGGAATGGGGCCAAACAGAAACACAGAGAAGGTCTCTTTTCTACTTAGGTACAAAGGAATAGGGAGTTGGTATTTGCCACTGAACACTCCTTCTGACATTCCTCTTTGTCACACTTCCGCCCCACCCCAGCCCCATCTGATTCTTGTGTTTGAACATGAGCACTTACTGCAACCGTCTAGCCTTCCTCAGCATCAGCTAGAGCTGATGGGCTTGACTGTTGCCTTGAAGACATGGGCATTCCAGAATAGCCTAGAATGTTTCCGGATGTTCATTCTAGGTGTTTGCCCCTGGCAGAACTTCACTTTCCTTTTCTGTCTGCACCTTTGCTCTTTGTCCTTCTGCAGCGTGATCTGGCTGTGTGTGACTCACAACCAGACGTGCAGAGACGGGCACCCCCTGAATCCAGTTAGAAGCTGGCTGGCTCATGGAGCAAGGTTAGTAGTTTCAGATTTGCTGTTGTAATTTGAACCCTGGAACAAGAGATTCTGTTGAAACTTGGAAAGTAGTACTGGTTTGGGGGTGTCTTGGCATGATGGCTATTTATTCTTAGTGTTTTTGGCACTCCTCCTGCCTTCTGGGAATAACACCCCCTTTCTTTGTGTGAGCAGTTGTCTCTATCCCACGTGGACCAAATGAGGAATTCATACTTTTACATGATCCCACATGTCTGTACATACATGTCTGTTTTGGTCAAAATGAAGGCCTTTGGCCAAGTTGGGCTAATCAGGTTGCCACTACCTGAGGCCCAGTGACTTGTCCCCGTGGATGAGTCAAAATGTCAATCAGAAACTCCCCTAGGGTTTCAATAACCTGGAAGAATTTTTCCTCTTGGGCAAAAACTCGGAACTGCGAGACTGTAGTTTCATGTCTCTGTTCTGTGGAGAAAATTAGGCTTCCTTCCAAGTGCCAGCAGCTACCTCAGTCATCATGGCAAGTTAAAAATGCCAGTATTATTAAGATACTGACTGCAAATACATCTTTAAGTTAAAAAAGAAAAGGCCAGCTCATGCAATGTTTATTTTTTTTCTGTTAAAAATGTCCCCCCCATAATTGCAAAAGCAATTTATGCTCATTACAGAAAAGTCTGAAAAGACAGAGAGAAATAAAAATACCCATTCTTCCACTCTCCCCAAATCAACCACTTTAACATCTTGATGTTAAAATTCTACTTTTCAATACTGTATGTTCTGTTTCATAAGTTGCATTTTTCCTTAAGAAAAAGGGAAACAGTTCTCCACTGAAATAAAACATTTCTCCAACATGATTTTTAGTGACTGGCAGATTGTTTTATAATTTGTCTGAATGTGCCAGAATTAATATTGTCAATCCCCTGTTGCCGAAACTTTTGGTGCTCCCAATGTTTCTGATTACTAACAGTGCTGCAACCATTCTTCCTGTTCTTTATGTCTTTGAGTAATCCATCATTGTTTTTTGTGATAAGGTCCCAGAGTATATTTTAAAATCTTTTGACACACACTGAGAAACAACCTTCCCATTGACTTACCTTTGGGATGTTTTTATAGCGTTCCTTGTTGACAAGACTCAATCAATAGATGCCACCTGTTGGCAGCTAATCACCCTAAGGAGCGCCGGAGTCTTTGTTTTTACCTGGTTACTCTGCACAAGGAGTTCCAGGAGGTTAGAAGTTCTGCAAACAGAACTTCCCAAAATTGCCTCCTGTAGTCTGAGGACATAATGCTTGTGTGCATGTTCCCTGCTAACTAGAAAAACTTGTTTTCAGCAGTAACATTAATTTGTATAAGCATAAATACAATTGCGTGCTATTTTCTCGTTTCTTTGTTCTTATCTTTAATAAAAGCATGGGCTGGGAGAGTGAAAGGCAGAATTGCTCTCGATGGCGTTCTCCCCGGCCTCCCCCTGTTGCAAATTCATTTAGACTCCAAGTCTTTGAATAGCTGCGAACTTCATCATTTGTCTGGCTGTCCGCGGCAGCCACCGATGGGCTTCAGTGGAAGGATCTTGTTCTTTGTCCTGATCCATCCTTTAAACTAGAACAACCTAGTTTAAAGGACACAAGACTTTTTAAAGTTGTCTTCATGAAAGAATTTGGATGTTCTATATATATATATGTGTGTATATATATTTAAGTATTTATTTATGCATGCAAGAGCTGGGGTGTAGATCAGAGTGCGGGGGGTGTGAGAGGATTCACCAGAGACAGAGTGGGGAGCAGAACAGGCAGATCTACTGAAGTACACTGCTGAGGGGAGCAGAGGGCAAGACAGGAGAGGTCTGCTGCGCCATGTGGGAAGCTCCCTGGTCGGGATCGAACTGGTGCTGCAGTGGTTGCAGATAGCTTCATGATGAAGAGACTTAACCCTGTGCCACCAGGGAGGCCCCGAATTGGGAAGTTATTTTAAAGCCTACTTTCATTTTAGTATAGATTATCACTCAACTTTGTTTATTATTTTATTTTATTTTTCTTGAAGAAACATTATAACGTTTTGTAAGTTTAAGGTGCACATCATTAAAAATCAGCATGTAGATATACTTGATTCAGTTCACATAAGTCCAACTCTGTCCCTCACCATTCAGTTGACCCCTTAGATATTTAGGCCACACTCATGCTCCTTCCCTTCTGGTACCTACTAACTGGCCTTATAAACTGAATGTTTATTTTTAAGGTTTTTTTTTGTGTGTGTCTGGAAAAAGAAAAATCCATAGTAAGCCTCACAGGGATGTATAAAGTCAATGCAATTGATCATTATATCTCTTTAAATGCAATTTGAATATGTTCATGTCTCTTTAAATGAAAACTTAAACTATTTATTACTACTGAAGTTGTAAATAACTCATTCTGGGTTAAAAACTGTGTGGTTAGTGAACATCCAACATCATGGGCTATCTACAGTTTTTGAAATAAAGGACACCATCGGCCTTCCTGTGGTCAGCCTCTTCCTGGAAAGCCTGAGGCAGCTAATACCATCAGATACTGAACACACAGGTGCCTCTCATGGAAGCTTCTATAGCATAACTGTGTTCAGCAAGCCTTGGACTCGAAGTGCTTATGCTCAGTTGATTCACAACCCTACTTATCTCTATGTGAGATCAAAATACAAATGCCAAAATTCCACTTCCCCAACTTCCAATTTTTGCTAATTGAATTTACCTGGCTCTTTTTCTTAATAGCCTACACAGGTTTGACATTTTAAAAACGTGTGTTAGCCTCTGAATTTAAGCAAATTGATCCACAGAACTCCTCAGTGAGAAGTGAACCTGCATTAATTTCATAGTGTTCTAAATGTTAACCACCATGGAAGCAGTTTGTCTTGGATCCAGCTAACTTTAAATTGCATTGAACGAATTGCTGTTTTCTTTTATGAGTCAGATGATCCAGTGCAATTTGGTAAGCCATTTTCCTACTATTCTTTACATAGGACAGTTAAATTATAATGTTAATTTTAAAAGTAGAAAATCCCTAGTAAGTTTGGGATTGGAGAAGAGAAGGTTATTTTGTTAGAAGTAAGGATCTTCTGGGAAGTTATATTCTAGAATGCCTTCTTTAGTGAAAAAGAGTAAATTTTTGCAACTACTGGAGGATGTTTTTATTTTTATTTTTATTTTTTTAAAAACGCTTGCTTATTTAATACCTTATTAATGAGAAGGCATAGAGGACTGAAAACTGAATTGGAGAAATTGATATTAGTATTTTGTTGGACTTTAAGGTGGTTCTGGTAATGCAAGTTCAAGATCTCTTATGGACACTGAAATAACAAAGACAGTGATCTGTAAGGGTTGTGGTGTTCAAAGACTGCCCTTTTAACATTCATTTTTTTAAAAAAAGATTGATTTATTTATGCATCCAAGCTGGGGTGTAGGCCAGAGATGTGTGTGTATGGTGTGTGTGTGTGTGTGTGAAAGGATTCACCAGAGACAGAGTGGGGAGCAGAACAGGCAGATCTACTGAAGTACACTGCTGAGGGGAGCAGTGGGGGAGGCAGGAGAGGTCTGCCGCACCATGTGGGAAGCTCCCTGGCTGGGGATCGAACTCACCCTTCAGTGGCTCTGGATAGCTTCATAGGCTGAAACTTAACCCCTTACGTCACCAGGGAGGCCCCATATTTTTCCTTGCCCTTATCTTTCCTTTGGAATTCTCCCAGCACACTCGGAACTATCCACTACTAGTTATGCTGTCATTCTTGGCCATGTGGAATAATAGGGATTCCTATCAAGGTGCTATTTTCATTAAGAACCATTGTTGTTTCCTTGGATGTGAGAGAACTAGCTGAGTAATGTCTGGGTTGCACTTGTGCTGCAGATACTCCAGACGCATCGTCTTGATGTTTCCATCAATATCACCTGAGCCCTGTTCTCCTTACCAAGCCTTCCACATGTCTCTTCTGGTTGTTGCTGGACCCGCTTCTCAGGTCTGGAGCCTCTGATCTGCCCTTACCCGGTTTCATGGCCAAGCTGCTCTCTGTGACACTTCATCCTGAGGATGGACCCTTCCTGGAATCCCCTAGAGGTAGTTAAGAGCAGACTTAACATTTATTTCCATTAGGGTAGACACGTTCCTGCAACCAACATAGGAAAGACTTACATATTCAATGGCCTGATAACATATATTTCCCCAAATTTGGGTGAGTCACTCAGGTTTGGGGCTTTTGTAGAAGGTCAAGATTGGTTTTTGACAACTTCACTTTTCCAGCTGGAAGGCACTTCATCTTCCCTGACCATAGTCTCTGTTGCCTAAATCCATATTTGGTAATAAAGCATTTTTTTTACTAAAGGAAACCTAATCTGCAGAAGCTTAGGTCCCATTAATAGCTACACCCAACCGGCATTATTGAAAAAGATGCTTAACTTCCCAGTTAGAATCACGTGCATTCCCAAGAATAGCAAGGGGCTTGCTTTACATTTGCCCACCTCTGAGGGATGGACCATAAGTGTGTGCAGGCAGCGCTAGAAAAGAAGGTTTTATTGCCCATCATGTCATAACAACGTGTCCCCAAATGCAAGCCAAAAACTATCCTGAGAAGCAAGTGTCCCAAATACTGGAGCACGGGGACTATGCTGATGGCTCACGGGTGAATTGCTGGTGGGTAACCTATGCGGAATACACAATAATGTGAAAAATATGAATAATAAAAAAAGAAAAAAAAGCAGATTTGTTTCAAATATATCTCAAGACTCTTCCATTTGCTCTCATTTGTCCATTATGTGTCCCTCAGGGATGATATAATGGGTTTTTGAGACTTTTGGCCATTAATTTTTTTTCCCCCAACAGAGTGACTCTTCTAGACTTATAGCAAAGATTATATGGATAAAGATGAGACCCTTTGCTTTCCTTGGCTGAGGACACATAGCTTACATTCCATTGCCAGGATATGCTTAGAATTAAATTTGCAGCCCGCGCAAGGGAATAGAGAGAAATCCCAGAAATCCTGTGATCTGGCAACTTTGCAGCCTGAAACAATCTGTTCCACTCCATATGGCTTTTGTCCAGTGAGCCCATATGGCCCAGCAGGCCCAAGTATCCAGGGTCTCTGGTTTCCTACCTTGTTCTCGCCTTTCTTTCCTCATCCTGAAAGATTTAGGCACATACACTTGAGAGTTTTTTCCCCCCATATCACTTCAGAATCCTTGATGGCTAAGTGACTAAAAAAAGAAAACATTTCCAGAAGGTTTATGAGGGACAACTCTGCCACTACTTATCAGACTTGAGAAGATTTGAATTTTTTTTGTATGAGGCAATAATCCTATAATGCTTGATTTCTGGTAACCATCACACATGGTAATTAGTAGTCAATGATTCATTCATGCAAAATATACAATTACAGGCATTGTTGTATATAAATGTTAATATAGAATACTTGCTTCAGCATTTTCACAACCATTCTTCACCTTTAGATCATGAATTTTGAGTAGTAATCATAAACTATCTTTCTTTCTGGGTTAAAGGTAGACATTATTTTTTATACAGGTCAGGTTAATTCCAAATCAAGAAGGCATAGGATGCTTACTGTGCTATTTCTAGCCATAGTTATTTTACTGCAACTTCTTGAAGATTTGTAGAAATCCTCAAGGAATAGGAATGAAAAAGTAGTGATAGAGAACTTCTCTATGCTAATGTAAAAGTTGGGGGTATAGCATCCCAGTTTAATGAGTGTGGTTCCGGTATATGTACATGTCTACCCACAAGTATTTTATTTAGTGATGTGGGAAAACAAGACACCTACTAGTTTGGTTTAAAAAAAAATGCTTGCTTATTTAAACCTGAGAAAGGTGTATTTGTCTTAACTAGAACACAATGGACAAAAATGAAAGTCAAATGTAAAACTCATCAGTTGGGTAATTCATCTTGTCTCTTGTGATGTTGATAAGTTTCATCTAAGTCTTGTTTTGTGGTGGGGTTAAAGTAGAGCTGGGGTTAAAGTAGAGCTGTTATGGGGAAGAAAGAAGAAAAAAGTTGTAAGGAAGTCAGTGAACAGATTATCCTTAAAGTAAGTTGTGTGGACAGCTAAACACTTTGTTTTGTTTTGTTTTGTTTTGTTTTGTTTTGTTTTTAGCGGTCAAAGACCTTTATTAATATTCAGCACTGAGGGCCACACCAGCCGCTGGCTCCAAGCCCCATCCACTATTTTTTTAAGTTATTATTTATATCTTTTACATTTTTGTGTATTCCCTTTGGGTAACCCACCACCGATTCACCTATGATCCATCACCATAGTCCCTTGTGCTCTTCTCTACCCCACTTTGAGCCCTTATCCTTCCCCTCCCTTGCTGAGTGTTTCTCTCTTTTTTTTTTAATTTTTTAAAGATTTTTTTTTTTATACATACAAGCTGGGGTACAGGCCAGAGGCATGGGGCAGTGAGAGGGTTCACCAGAGACAGAGTGGGGAGCCGAACAGGCAGATCAGAAATGCACTGCTGAGGGGAGCAGCGGGCGAGGCAGGAGAGGTCTGCCGCGCCATGTGAGACTCTCCCTGGCCAGGCTTCAAACTCGCGTCGCCGCTGCCGACAGCTCCACAGCGCAGTGCTCAACCGCTGCGCCACCGGGGAGGCCCTGAGTGTTTCTCTCTTATTTGGTTCCCCTATATTCCTGCTATAAGTGAAACCATTCGATATTTTTCTTTCTTTCTGGCTTATTTCGTTGAGCATGATCCCTTCTACTTCCATCCATGTTGCTGCGAATTGCATGTGTTTATCTTTTTTGAATGCTAAATTGTATTCCATTGTGCATATATACCACATCTTCTTGATCTAATCGTCTATTTTTGGGCATCTGGGTTGTTTCCATATATTAGCTATTGTAAACAGTGCTGCAATAAACATACGGGTGCATGTATCCTTTTGGATTAATGTTTTTGTATCCTTTGGGTAGATTCCAAGAGTGGTATTACTGGGTCATATGGAAGTTCCATTTTTAGCAGTTTGAGGAACCGCCATATGGCTTTCCACAGTGGTTGGACCAGTTTGCATTCCCATTAGCAGTGCTGAAGAGTTCCTTTTTCTCCACATCCTCGCCAGAATTTGTTGTTGCCTGTTTTTTTAATGTGCGCCATTCTCACTGGCTTGAGGAGATATCTCATTGTGGTTTTGATTTGCATTTCCCTGATTATAAGTGATGTTAAACATTTTTTCATGTATTTGTTGGCCTTTTGCATTTCTTCTTTGGAAAAGTGTCTTTTTAGCTCTTCTGACTACTTTTTGACTGGATTGTTGGCTTAGTTTTTGTTGAGTTGTGTGAGCTCTTTGTAGATTCTCACACAAACATTTTGATTTAGTCTCTCTCTCTCTCCCTTTTTAAAGATTTATTTTTATTTATTTATGAATACAAGAACTGGTGTGTAGGCCAGAAGTGTGGGGGGTGAGAGAATTCACCAGAGACAGAGTGGGGAGCAGAACAGGCAGATCTACTGAAATACACTGCTGAGGGGAGCAGTGGAGGAGACAGCAGGGATCTGCTACACCATGTGGATTAGCTCCCTGGCTGGGGATTGAACTCATGCAACAGTGGCTGGTGATAGCTTGATAGCACTGAGACTTTAACCCCTGCACCACCAGGGAGACCCTTGATTTGGTCTCTTATAGTCAACTTGAAAAATAACTAGTTTTATCTTGAATTTATAAAGCTTATCCATAGGACAGTGGAACAATACAGATTTTTCTTTTACTTGTTAATTCCCCTATGATTTAATTCCCAAACTTGCCAGTGACAGAGACCTAGTGAAAAGAGGTTAGTCTCCACTGTCAGAAGGAAACAGGAAATGGCAAAGATCGGGGGTGGGAACATCCTGTTATTGAAAATAGAGATCACAGCACATTAAAGATTGTTCCTGTGCTTGCTTCCAGGAATCTTTATTAAAATCTCCAACCTAATGCATGAGAATTTTTTATTCTCATTCCTCAGATAGATATATGAACAAGTTCATACTATAAGACTTCATGTAGAAATCTGTAGGCCACCATCATGTCACGTTAACTCCTCTAGGGAACCGTGAAGACTCTCAGCGCTATGAGGATGCATCCCTAGGAGAAGAGTGGCTGCACTCAGTGGGTGGTAAGGTGGCAGCTATGAAAAAACTATAATTCCTGCAGTAGTTAGGATGCTTTTGGCTACAAATAACAATATAACCTGAGTAATGGTGATTTAAATCAGTAGGGGTTTGTTTCTCACATGGTAAGAAGTATGGAGTTGAATGGACCCTGGGTGTTGACTCAGCAGTGCAATATATATCTGGGGTGTCCAGCCTTTCCTTGCTGGTCTCCAGAAGACACCTGTAGCACCAGTCCCCACCTTGATCACTTTACAAGTGCCTCGGCTTTACCTGTGGGTACTGCTGCTAGCATTCATTCATTCATTCATTCATTCAACAACTGCTTACTGACCATCTGCTCTATACTGGATACTAAACTAGACTCTGGGAATAGAAAGATGTTTAAGGCAAGGACTAAAAGGGAGCATCTGATATTTCTGTTCTTTTTATCATGTGAGCAAAGTCTTCCGAGGAGCCTTCTAAAGGTTTCCTTTATGTGTCACAGGCAAGAAATGGATACTTGCTCCTCTCCTACTTCAAACACCAGTAAAGAGTGATTGGAAATTAGCAGCCTTACACCAGTCATAACTCATTTTCTGAGGGTAGGGGAGGAGCTATTCTTTCTTAAAAATATGTGACAATTCTAATTCTGAACCTTTTTTTTAAAAAGATTTTATTTTTTTATGCATATAAGAACTGGGGTGTAGGTCAGAGGTGTGGGGTGGTGAAAGGATTCACCAGAGAGAGTGGGGAGCAAAACAGGCGGATCTACTGAAGTACACTGCTGAGGGAGTAGCGGGCAAGGCAGGAGAGGTCTGCTGTGCCATGTAGGAAGATCCCTGGCTGGGACTGAACTCATGCTGCAGGGGCTGCAGATAGCTTCACAGGCTGAGACTCAACCTGTTGTGCCACCAGGGAGGCCCTATTTCTGAACCTTATCTGCATTGTTTCTTTCACTGATTCATGTGTTTAAAAAATGAGTATTGTGTACCTGCAAGCACTGGATACGTTAGGTACTAGAACTAGAAAGATGCACAAGATGAGAAGGTCTCCATTTCTTAGAAAATGAAACAGTGTCAACAGACAATTATAATGCAATGTGATAAGATGAATTAAGGTGATATTGGGGGTGGAAAAACCCAGAAGGAGTTGTGAATATTTCAAGCAGAGGACAGAGGATGGAATGGCATAAAGGAGGTTTCATGGAAGAGGGACTATTATTGCAGGGCTTGGGGATAGTCGGGCGTCCACAGGACTGAAGGGCTTGGGAGACTTGGGAGATGCTGAGCTGGTTGCAGTGATGACTGGGTCCTCTGGAATACAACCTTTTGCTCCAGTTTGTGTGCTGACTGCTCACCACTGGCTCAAGGATGTGAAACAAAGAATAGTGAATGAAGGGCAAGGCTGATTCTACTTTGCAATCTTCTTTGGACAAACAAGTCTTCTATTAAAGTCGTAATCTCCTTAACCTTTCCCTTGTCCTGCCAAACTAAGAGACAGGAAAGTTAAAGTTCTCTGTTTGGTACAGAAAGATCAACTTTTAAAACCATCAGAGAGGAGGGGCGCCATTCTTCTCATTGTTCTGACGCATTACTGAACTGTCAGCCTCACTTCAGTAACTTTATTGGCATGACAAGGCGTACAAGGAGTGCAGTCTGTCCGTACAAAGAGCTCTCCAGCTGCAAGCTCCACTGCTCACAAAAGAGGGGACTGCCTGAGGTTCCCCATTATGTGCATGAGGGGACTGCAGAGTCGGCAAGGGCCCAGTGTCTGCTTGCATTTTTGGAGAGTCTAAACAGAGCAAGACAAGGAAGACTTCCACTTCCCCCAACTGCTAATCCACAAAAGAGTTGGTTGGTCTCCTTCATCAGTTTAATCCTTCTGTCAATAGCAGCAAGGGGTCTAAGCACACCCTGTTTCAGAAGCACTGGGCGGTATAGGCGCTTTTCTGAATTAACCACTGAGCCAGTACACAGCCAACCCTTTCAAAAGTATGGGGTTATGACATCTGACCTTGGAGAAACCGAGTGACATAATCCAACTCTCTATGACTCTATTTGGGTTTTAACTAATGAAAATACCCTATTGAGGAAGAAAGATGTCCAGTTTTAGCATGTGTGTGAAGAGATAGCAAGAGATGAACTCTGACAGTTTTATTTTAACTTCAAGATATTATAGCTTAAAAGATATTCCTGATCACTTTAAAAGGGACGTTAAATGTTATTTTGGTAGGAGTAGCATGGAGCAAATATTGGATGTTACAGCCTGGTATGGTACAGCCCGGGCTCTCACTCCCTTGTGCTTTGCCTGAGCTATTGTCAAAGAAGTGCCAGTTAGCCCACCAGCGACGGTGCTCAGCGCCAGACGTTACAGATATCTGACAACCTGGTGGACAGGAAATTTCCTTGGAGAGCAAAAGCTGTCAGTTCCTCCCTCCACTGCACGTCTGCAGAAGGCTGTCTTCTTGCCTAGAGCACTCAGCCACCATCTTGGGTATCCAGCTGGGAGGAGAAGCAGAGAGAAGATTGAGCAAACTCAGAGACTGAAAATATTTCTTTCTTGAGTAAATGATAATTAAAGGGTTTTTTAAGTGGTAGGATTAGATTAAGCTTTGATTGACATAAAATAAGAAGTTATTTTTCTCACCAACCAGAAAGTGAGGGTCAAAGGCAATTAGTGAGAGAGGAAAGGACAGAACTCTACTTTCTTTGCACAGTTGACTTATTTTGACATGTTACATAAAGATGGGCAAAATCCTACTTCACTCTAAATTATTCTATAATTTATTTTCCAAATTTTAAATAGGAAAACTGAGAATAGCAATGGGTGAGCATTTCTAGAAACCCAGTTTTATAAATCACAGTTAAGAACATTCCCTATTTTAAAGAATACTTTGTATAAGTTAAGCTATTTCAACCCAAAATATTTCTTTCTATTCTACCATTTGTTAGGGTTGGAATATTAGGAAAAATATTTTTAAAATAAAAATTTTAATTTCTACAGTAGTTTTAGACTTGAAAAGTAGTTGCAATGATAGCACAGAGGGATCTCATTTATACCTCACCAATTCCCTCTGTTGTTAACATCTTACATTAGTGTGACATTTGTCACAACTAATGAATCAATATGGAGTTGTTATTAACTAAAGTTTGTGCTCCCTCATATTTACTTAATATCCGTTTTCTTTTCTAGGATCCCTTTGGGGACACCACATTACATTTAGTCATGTCTCCATAGGTCCTCAAGATACAATGGTTTCTTAGGCTTTCCTGGTTTTGGATGACCTTGACAATTTTAAGGAGGACTAGTCAGATATTTCATAGAATGTCCGTCAGTTTAAGTCTGTTTCATGTCTTTCTCATGACTAGACTGGAGCCGGGGTTTGGGAGAGTGCACAGAAGAAAAGAGCCATTCTCACATCCTGCTAGGGGAACACAGAGGCCACCTGGCTTCTCACTGCTGTGATGGCCTCCATCACCTGGCTGATGGGTGTTCATCAGTTTCCCCCCCAGTAATGCTATTCTTCCCCCTCTTTGTATACTGCACTTTGGAGAGAAGTGTTCTTTGATAACCATTCACCTAGGCTCGGTTTTACTCTTGTTACTTTATATTCCCTCTCCCTTCCTCTTAGTAGGATCTCACTATTTAGTGCACAAATAAGAGAAATCTGCCATCGATGCTCTTCTTAGAAGTTATAAAAAACTAAAGAAAATCATTTCATAGCATTCTAAAAGACAATAGAAACAATTCATTTTGATTTAGAGGAATTTCTTTTCTTTTTTTTTTTTTTAAGATTTATTTATTTATGCATACAAGAACTGGGGTGTAGGCCAGAGGTGTGGGGTGGTGAGAGGGTTCACCAGGCACAGAGTAGGGAGCAGAACAGGCAGATCGACTGAAGTGCACTGCTGAGGGGAGCAGTGGGCAAGGAAGGAGAAGTCTGCCACGCATGTGGGAAGCTCCCTGGCCGGTTATCAAACTTGCTTCACAGTGACTCTGGATAGCTTCACAGTGCTGAGCTTAAACCCTTGCGCCACCAGAGGTCCTAGAGGAATTTCTTTTTAGAGAAATATTAAACAATTCTCTGCTTATGTAATAGGAGTTTATTAGAAGACTAGTAACTGGATGACCACAAGGGGAAGTGTTCATGGAAGCGGCCAGGATGTTCAGCTAGTGCTTCTCCCTACAGAGTTCGGACTTTGTGAATTTTTTTGTGCTTTCCCACTGTCTGTCCATCTCTAAAACCAACACTTGGTTCCCACTTTTCTGAGAACTAGTTGCAAGCTCTTGGGTCAAGTCATTCCCCTTTGAAGACCTGAGTCCGTATTGTCATGCTGGGGTGCCACTACCTGCCTTATCCACCTTAGTGCCTCAGACAGATGCTCATGAAATGCGTGAGTAATGTTGCATTAAAAAATATAATGCAGGCCTTCCCTGGTGGTGCAGGGGTTAAAGTCTCAGCACTATGAAGCTATTTCCACCCACTGCAGCATGAGTTCGATCCCTGGCCAAGGAGCTGACCCACATGGTGCAGCAGACCTCTCCTGTCTTGCTTGCTGCTCCCCTCAGCAGTGTATTTCAGTCAGTCTGCCTGTTCTGCTCCCTGCTCTGTCTCCAGTGAATCCTCTCACCACCCCCCTCTGGCCTACACCCCAGCTCTTGTATGCATAAATAAATAAAAATAAATCTTATTAAAAAAAAAAAGATAATGCCAGCTTATAGCCCGGTAGCTACAAGGCTGAAATTAAAAACATTTTCTGAAAACCGGAAGTTATTTCATGATTCCCTTGGCAGCAAAACATGTGTGATTTGATATGAGGCCACTGATAATTTTTATCTATCTCACTTAGTATAAACATTTATATATTTAACTAGAGAAATATGAATGTGTTTGATTATGGGTTGTTGCCCATACTCCCATGGGGATATTATCTGTGACACATACTCAATTATAACTCTAAATTCCTAACATTTCTGAATTCTGAGGTATATCTAGTGGGAAGGGTTTCAGATTAGAGACTGTGAACCTTAATGTTGAGGTATAACTATTTTCTTGGCATTAAGCAAGGTTTGTCTCAAATCTTTTTAAACCACAGCCACTTACCTCTTTTTCTTATGTTGTAATAACAGCAAACTCCCTTACTCCTGCTTTCACTTATGGGATAGTCTCAAAATTCTTCAATGTCAGAGCTCAGAGGGATAGGGGAACATCGCTCTCTGGGTTGCCAGGAAAGTGCTTTCCTGCTACAGGGTGACCCAGGCCCATAGCACGGAAGGTCACCGAGAAGTAGAAGGTGTCCAGAGAAGTACAAAAGTTCTGCATTCTGGCTCTTGGATTCCATGGTCTCTCTCCCTCACTGGTAATCTCTTCTCTGTGATGAAATTCATTTGATGGTGCATTTTAAATCACTTTAAAAAAAAGATTTATTTATTTATGCATATAAGAACTGGGGTGTAGGCCAGAGGTGTGAGGGGTGAAAGGATTCACCAGAGACAGAGCAGGGAGCAGAACAGGCAGACTGACTGAAATACACTGCTGAGGGGAGCAGTGGGCGAAACAGGAGAGGTCTGCTGTGCCATGTGGGAAGATCCCTGGCCGGTGATCGAACTCGAGCTGAGTGGCTGCGGACAGCTTCATAGTGCTGAGACTGAACCCCTTGCGCCACCAGGGAGGCACTTAAATCACTTTTAATTGAACACTTGCTGTGTTTTAAAAACACTGCTTTCCCTCATCTATATAGTTTTTCTTTCTATTCTACCATCTAAAAAACAAACCAAGAATTTTGGGGTGTCTTTGTGTGAAAATGGTATGCAAATCATCGCTGGTCTGCTATTAACTGGAGGCAAATATTTTTTTTCCCCGTTGGTTAACTTCACCTGTTGATTGCCTGAGAAACATTATATATATATTTTTAAACCCTATGTAAAGAAGTATGTTAATTAAATGCAATGCATCCCTTAGAACTTCAATGAACTGTAAAATCAGCTCTTCACCTGGTATTATGCCTGGTAGCTAATTTCACACGCTATGCTAGCAATAGGTAGTCATAAAGTTGGAACCTGAACAGAGTCCTAGCAGCAGATAGAGAAAAGTTTTTTATTAAGTTTTTTGTTATTTTTTGACTTTCCATCATAACTCACAATTTTATATGATTTGACCTCTGGATTTTATTCCTCTTGTATTCCAGATTGCTTTGCATACAAATAACAGAGGCATCAACGAGGTGACCCTGATTAATAGTTTGTGCTTTCTAGTGAACGTGGAAATGTGGATGGAAATGTGAAGGCCACAGGAGACCTGTTAGCCCTGTGTGTTCATGGGAGGAGGATTCATTGGAGCTTACTCTGAGTTATGTGCAGAACATTATCCTTGAGTGGGGTTATATATGTGCCCTATATATTAGGTTTTGTTACAGTTTATTGGTCCTGATCCTACTTGTGAAACTAGAGTAAACTGGATTTTCTTTCTTTCTTTTTTTTTTTTTTACATACAAGCTGGGGTACAGGCTAGAGGCGTGGGGCGGCAAGAGGGTTCACCAGAGACAGTGTGGGGAGCAGAACAGGCAGATCAGAGGGGAGCAGCGGGTGAGGCAGGAGAGGTCTGCCGCACCATGTGGGATTCTCCCCGGCTGGGCATCGAACTCGCATCACGTGCTGCCAACAGCTCCACAGTGCAGCGCTCAACTGCTGCACCACCAGGGAGGCCCTAAACTGGACTTTCTAAGGGGGACATTAGCTATTGCAATCTCCCTGGAGGAATCATAAAGCATGGAAATACAGGCACTGTGCTTTTCTGGATTTTAACCTACACATTAGTACCTACTGCTGAAGTCTTTAGGGGTCTTTTTTTTTTTTTTTTTGAGATTTATTTATTTGTGCATACAAGAGCTGGGGTGAAGGCCAAAGGTGTGGGGCTGAGAGGATTCACCAGGGCCAGAGTGGGGAGCAGAACAGGTAGATCTACTGAAATACACTGCTGAGGGGAGCAGCAGGCGAGGCAGGAGAGGTCTGCTGCACCGTGTGGGAATATCCCAGGCCGGGGATTGAACTTGTGCTGCAGTGGCTGCAGATAGCTTCATAGTGCTGAGACTTAACCTGTTGTGCCACCAGGAAGGCCCTAGGGGTTTTTATATATTTAGAAACCTCCAAATGACAGGACAACATCACACATAGCTGAGAGTAGCCCATCAGAGCCAGGCGATTCTTCAATCAACCACATTCAGCTGGAAACAAATCTCCTTCCCAAGGAAATATCTCCAACCAAGGTTTGAATTCCGAGGAGAGTCTTGTATTCATATTAGGACGACTCAGCCCTCACATTTTGCCAGATTATTCCCATTTTCCAAAGATCGTTTAAAAGAAAACCACAGATATTCTAGAGATCATGGTGAAAATACAACGAAAATATAAAGGAGATGCAGTTTGTGTCCCTGCACGGGGCGGGGTGTGGGGCATGCCTCATGAGTAGCTGTGGCTGCAGTGGAGAAAGGCTTTATTTTATTTTTTAAAAATTTCTATATATGTATTTTACATCATTGTTTATTTTTGTACAGTTTGCTTTCCCCTTTCGGGTGTAGTCCCCATAAAATTCCCACCACCCAGTCACCTGTGAACCATCACTGTAGTCTCTTGTGCTCTTCCCACTTCGTTCTGATCCCTCTCTGTTCCTCTCCCCTGCTGAATGTATCCAATTTATAGTTGCCTGCTAGTTTAGTCTTTTTATTTTTCCTGATCCCTTATTTGATTCCCCTATAGTCCTTCTATAAGTGAAACCGTCTGATGTTTTTCTTTTTCCTTCTGACTTATTTCACTGAACAGTTCCATCCATGTTGCTGCAAATGGCACGAGTTTATCTTTTTTGATTGCTGAATAATATTCCATTGTGTATGTATAGCACATCTTCTTGATCAAGTCATCTTGACTTTAGGTTTTTTCCGTATCTCACCTATTGTAAATAGTGCTGCAATAAACATAGTAGTGCAGGTTTCCTTTAAAATGTTTTGTGTCTTTTGGGTAGATTCCTAGGAGTGGAATTGCTGGGTCATATGGTAGCTCTATTTTTAGTAATTTGAGGAACCTCTGTACAGCTTTCCATAGTGGTTGGACCAGTTTGCATTCACACTAGCAGTGTAAGAGAGTTCCTTTTGTGGAGAAAGGCTTTAATTTAATTCCCCCACATACACTCTTTCCATTGCCCTTGAGCCTGAGGGGTGTCCTAGTGAAGACCGGGGCACACAAAATGACACTGCATCTCTTGGGAGCAGCTCCTGGAGTGGAGATGTGGGTGGCTCGTATGAAATAACAGAATGTTTAAGAAAGAAACTCCATAAGAAACTGGGTTGTAAACATCTTAACTTCCTCATCCAAGTATTAGAGATGACCATACATCTTAAACCTACCCTCCTCCTTTATTAAATTAGGAGTTTCACTACGAAAAGCCACTTTTCCTTTTTGCTAAAAGTACTCCATTTGACCTCATGGGTGTGTTACTTCCTCATGCTAGAAATTGGTGGATGAGACAAAATAAATTCAGGCAGGAAAATGAGAAACCTGGGATGCCAACTAAGCTCCCTTCCCCTCCTGAGCCACCCACTCTCTCCCTAGTGGGTTTGAGTTACCCAGGACTAGACTTGCAAAGCTAAGGGCACAGTGATGGTACCCGTTGATTCGTATCCATCTTGAAATCTGACATTAAAATGTTTCATAAACTGATGTCAATAATGAAGAGGAAAAGTACACTTCTATCTCCCAAAGAACACACTGCCTTCTAAAATAGGGAACCCGTGTCTTCAAACCTAAGGGAGGAGGGAGTCCCTGCAGTTAAAACGAGGCCTCCACTCATACATATGCACATTGCATGTCTTGGGTTCTACTGCATGCTAGGATTAAGTCACTCTACCTCCATGTTTAAAGAATAAAATTAAACAAATTAACACGGCAGCTGACTGCAATATGTGCAAGCTTCAATATCAGGAAAAAAATGAAATTCACAGCAGGCTTTTAAATGAGTTGATTTGATTATATCACTACAAAAGACCTTCTTCCAGAAAGGAAAACAAATCTGGTTAATTTGACAGTATTGATTCAAAATGTGGAATTGCTAAAAATAACATAGATTTTTCCAAAATGAGCAGAAAAAGTAAGTGTTCAAAAGCTTTATTTACATAATTGTGAGCAACATATAGTTTGAAAAGTAGTGTTAGAGTATTTGCTTTTTTATACTGAAAAATTTTTTACATGGGCAGAATTTGAAATCTTCACTTTCCAGGGAGCAGTTTCACCAATTTAAAAAAAAAAAAAAAAAGCACACACAGGTACTAACTAGGAGCTCTAGACAAATACTATCCTATCTACTTTCAGCAGGAGAGGACATCAGCTCAGAAGCACCAGGCAGCAGCACTTTGGCTCAGTCTCTGTGGGGTCCACAGCGGGAGGGGCAGGGAGGACTTTCTGGAATGTGCAGAGGTCAGCTGGGCAGCAGCCCCAGAGATCTCTGGTTTGCTCTCACATCAGAGGCCTCACGCAGCCCTGTCCATTCTTCCTATTTCAAACCCTTGTCATTTTGACAGCGAGTTTCAGGGCAAAGCTGTGGTGGTGTTTGCCAAGGGCACTCGATTAAAAGCGAAGAAAGGACAATCATTGTCACTGTATCAGTTTCCTAGGACATAACAAAGTGCCACAAGCTGCGAAACTCAGCACAACAGAAATTGATGGTCTCTCAGCCCTGGAAGCCAAGGTGTTAGCGGGTCACACATCCTCTGAAGTTCCAAGAGTGTGGTCTGTTCTAGGCCTCTCTCCTAGTTTCTGGTAGTTCCCTGACCTGTGGCAGCCTAACCTTCTATGGCTACATGACCTCTTTGTAAGTGTGCGTCTCTGTGTCCAAATCTTCTCTTTTTATAAGGACACTGGTGATATTCGACCAGGGGCCCACCCTGTTCCACTATGAGCTCACCTTAACTTACTAATTCCATCTGCAAAAACCCTATTTCCTACAAGGTTATATACTGAGGTCCTGGGGGTTAGGACTTGAACATATGCATTTGGGGAGGGACACAACTCAGCCTATAACACTCATCAAAAGGCGATTTCCTGTATGTTTAACCTCCCTTCTGACCCCTGCTGCTGGGTGGGCTTATTTTGTTTCTCCAATGGGAAAATGTCCCTAAAGAAATTACTGTGTGCAGAAGGAAGGTAGGTGAGGAACTCATCTTCCGGCTGAATTTTCAACTCGATTTTCAAATCATTTTCCTTCTTGGTGAGCGCAGACTGAAACAACAATAAGGACTTTTCAAACCTGTAATGTCAGTCTTGTCAACAGAAGAAACGTGCATCGCTGCCCTTCCAACTTGATCATCTCACGGGCTTTCACTGTGATTTCACGGCTTCTGTAGTTCAATTCCCAGTCCACTATTGAAAGGGAAATAAAGTGTTATTTTGCTTTATTTTTAACGGGGCTGTGGGAGACTAGAGAAATAACCATTTGCAGAGGGAGCATTGAGAATTAGTGGACCAGGATTAATACCTATCAGGAAAGTGGGATAAAGCAACTCGCTTGGAGAGCAGGGAAAGTCCCGAGCGGCTCCCATATAGCCATGGCAATTTCTTTTCTCTGGTGACCTCATCTGAGTTCAAAGTGACAGAGACAAACCCCTTCTCTTCGGGACTGTACAAATTCATAATCCTCTCCTAAGAACTTAGCCTTTTCTCTGATAACTGGTAAGAACTGCTTACAGTGTTCTGGAACCAAATTCCAAATTTTCATTGAGGATTTGAAAATTGACAGATAGGCAGAATCACTTAAATCTGCTAGCTAAATTTATGCTTCTTATTTCCTACCCTTGTGTGACTGACCAAGCATAAGAAGAAAATTGAAACATGCCCACACAGAAAACCAAAACTGAAAGCAAAATGTTAGCGAGATCACCTGGCATGAAATCACCAAGTTTCAGAGATCACAATCAGAAATGAAGGGCAAAAAGAACATGAGCCAGTGGGGAGTGGATAGTAGGAATAAAGTGTTGAAAACTCAAGTCTGTTACTGAATTAAAGATTATTCAGTTTCAAAATTGTAGCCAAAACACAAAAAATAGCTGTCTTTTTCTAGGTCCTTGTCCACCATGAAGTTGTTCTTGGCAATCAAATCCCTAAGGAATATCCCAAAGAAGGGCAGTGTAGTACATCCAGTAATGAAAGCTGGGACTCAAATCCGGAACATGAATCCATAATCCAAACAGGGTGGGGATCGGTGGTATGGGGGTGCATCACACAAGGACAAGCTCACCACTGTATGAGGGTTAAGGGTCATAATTCCAACGAATCTGTAGTCACACCGAGAGGTTTTTAAGTATGTTTTGTTGAATCTTTAAGAATAGGGGTGACCACCAAGATCTAATCTGTGTTCTTTCTAGCTTTCTAATCTCATTTGGAGTCTCCAAAGAAGAACCTGTTTCCAGGCTCACTCAGATTCTTGGCAGATTGCAGTTCTTACGATGGTCGGGCCAAGGTTCCTGTTTCCTGCCTGGCTTTAGCTCCTGGACACTGCCTGTTTCCCTTGTCACTTGCTCCCCTTCATCTTCAAAGCCAGCAATGGGGAACTTTTTTTTTTCCATTTTTTTTATTGTTATTTGTGTCTTTTACATTTTGTATTCCCCTTGGGCAGCCCACCACCAATTCACCCGTGATCCATCTCCAGCAATGGAGAACTTTTCCATATTGAACCACCTTGTGCTTCCAATCTCTGACTTTCTTGTTTTCTGTAACTAACCAGAGAAAACCCTCTACTTCTAAAGGGCTCATAAATTAGGGCAGGTCTATTCCCTCTCTAAGGTCAACTGGCTTGAGACCTCAGTTACACCTGCAAAAACTCCTTGCAGCTTGATTGGGTAACTAGGAGAAGGCGTGTAAGCACCAGGGGTTAACAATTTTGGGGCTCACCTTAGAGCCTACCACAAGATCCTTATTGCATTAGTGGTAGCAAAGCAGTTTGCCCAAATGCTAACAAGCCAAATTGTCATGTGTACGGACACTTATAATAGCAGAAGACTGCAATAAAATTGCATGATATATTTTTCAGATGGCTATAGTAGTTTTAAAAATCATCTTACTATTTATAAAAACAGTTCTTAACACTTTTGCAGCGGTAAGGTGACTTTAAAATCAGAGTTGCAGTGGATCCCAGGGTTGAGAGAGCTGGTAGAGGTCACTGTAGTTCTTAGAAGGAGCTGGAAAACCTTGTGTGGTCCCACTATCAGGTCAGCTCCACCTACTTTGCCGTTTGAATAGCCTCTAATATAATCATTTTGGTTTTGATTCTGAATTTTGTAGCAAGCAATGTACAAGCAATTTTGTACCAAGGCTTAACTTATGTTAGCATGATAATGAATCACAGAAATAGAAACTAGAACAAATAAATGTCATAAAACATCTTGGGAAATTGTGAATTGCACAGATCAAAATATAAAAGGTCTATAATCATACCACCCAGAGTCAACCACTATGAAGTTTTTGTCTCAGTCTTTTTTTCTCTTCATATATATATAATCTATATATGTATATATATATATATGTGTATACACACACACACACACACACACACACATATATACACATCACAGTCCAATCAGGAAAGAGAAACCATGTAATTTGAACAGAGAAAATTTATCATAAAGTTATTACAACATAGATGTAATTAGGGAGTTAAAAAGAAAACTCTCAAGAATAGGCCTAAGAAAGCACATCCAAGGAAGGAACAAGCTCCATGGGGCTTCGCAAGGCAGATGCAGACCTTTCTGGGCAAGATGCGTCCCTGTCACTGGCTGCTGACATCTATGGGCTGCCTGAGCCAGACTGGTGCGCAATTACTGGGCCAGCAGGGAACACACCTAGCAGGGCAAGTGCTCAGAGCAGTTGGAGAACCAGGAGTTGGCTTGTTGGCAGGATGGACAGAGGCCTGGGCTGAAGGTTGGAGGGCAGCCGCGGGGAGGTCGCTGCCTGGGATGGGCTGAGTGCTTCCTGAGAGCCTGCATGCTCTGTCTGGGTGGCTGGAGCCCAGGCCGCTGGCAGTGTGTATGGGAGCAAGAAGGAAAACAAAAGGGAGCCTGGAACCAGCAAACAAACTTCCTTCTGAACTGCCTCTCATTTACCCTTTACTGACAAACCTAACACTGCTTGCTGCAAAGGAAAAGTGTGTCAAGGGCCCAGCCCATAAAGGCAGAAGGGTTAATGAAAATAGATTTGGAGCTGAGAGGCAATAGAGTATTGCCAAACTGAGGTTATTGCATATATTTTATTTAACAATTTGCTTTTTTTAACTTCAAAATAAACTAAGAGAAGGGCCTCCCTGGTGGCACAACGGGTTAAGCACAAGCACTATGAAGCTATCCAGAGCCACTGCAGCACGAGTTTGATCCCTGGCCAGGGAGATTGCAGCAGACCTCTCCTGTCTTGCCCGCTGCTCCCCTCAGCAGTGTACTTCAGTGGATCTGCCTGTTCTGCTCCCCACTCTGTCTCTGGTGAATCCTCTCACCCCCCCTCCACACCTCTGGTCTACACCCCAGCTTGTATGCATAAATGAATAAATCTTTTAAAAAATAACATGAGTATTTACCTATATGATAAAAATATTCTTCTACAAAGTAATTTTAACGAGTATGTGATATTCCACACGTAGACAATCCAAAATTTATTTAGCCTTTACCCAGGGTTGGGACACTGCGGTTATTTCTAAAGCATAGTTACTATAAAAAATGCTGTAATAAATTTTCTAATAGTGAATCCTTGCCATATTCTTATTTCCTTAGAATAAGGTCATAGGATTCCTGGATCAAAAAAATCTATATAAGCTTTCTATTTTCAATGCTTACTCTGAAATTTCCCTCCAGAAAGACAATATAATATATTTTTTTAAAGATTTATTTATTTACACATACAGCTGGGGTACAGGCAGAGGTGTGGAGTGGCGAGAGGCTTCACCAGAGACAGAGTGGGGAGCAGAACAGGCAGATCAGAAACACACTGCTGAGGGGAGCAGCGGGCGAGGCAGGAGAGGTCTGCCGCACCATGTGGGATTCTCCCCGGCCGGGCGTCGAACTTGCGTCGCCTCTGCCGATGGCTCCACAGTGCAGCGCTTAACCGCTGCGCCACCAGGGAGGCCCCCAATATAATATTTTAAAGCAACATTCTGCATTTCATTTTCAGTATGTTCTAATTTTAAAAACATACAAATTAAATGAATTTTATGATAATAATGGAGAAAACAATTCTTATAACTACATTTAATAATGAGTGACACCAAAGAATTATTTAAAATGATAATGAAGTGGCTATTAGTACGGTACCAAAGACAGAGAAATGCTCAGAACTTACAAATGAAGACCTTGATTATTCCAAACACAGATCTCAAACTGTAAACACAGAATTTATTGTAATAGACCATTTTTGTATTTTACAAAGAAGAGGAAAATTTGATAGTCTACTCTAAAAAGCTTGTCTTTAAAAAAAATCAACAATGGCTTCTACTCTTTAACCAGAACAATAACCTAGAGGAAGAAAATCCATGAGATGAGGAAGGACAGAAGGAAGAATAGGGAAGAAGAGAAAGACATGGAGAGAGAACAAGATGTGAGAAAGATTTAAAAAAGAAGAGGCAGAAGGAATGATGAATAAAAGAAGAAAAGGTAGGAGCAAAGAAAATAGGAAAGAGAACAAAACCAGAACCTAAGCAGAGAGACTTGAACATTTTAAAGCAAACTCCGTCTCTAGGATGGTAATATTTAATGGGCTAAATATCAAAACATTTTTAAGTACTAGGAATACACAGTTTAAGAAAGCCATGCTTGCAGGAAATAAGCCTTAATTGCCCAATTTGCCAGAGAAGCAGAGATGGCAGTGTTTTTGTGATGCTTATGCGGTTGGGCCCTATCTGCACGAAAGTGCTCACAGGAGAACATGTATTTCTGCTCTGCCGTGCGGTCTGTGGTGCTTTCACTTGCTGTTAAAAGGCCTTAAAATAAATGACACACATATTTCAACAAAGACAATTTGGAGTAGATGCGGTGAGCATTTCCACCAATGAGGGGTAGAATTTACTTGTTGATGGCTTAGTTCTGGCAACAAGGTGTCTGAACGGGACCAGTGTAACACTGGCTCACAAAGGAGCTGCACACTGGACTGCTGAGGAGAAGCAGGTCTTTCTGTAGGTGTCCTGTGCTCACAGGCCTTGTAGAATTTCTCCAGGGACTGCAAATTCATGTGTCAGGAAGGGTAGAGCAAAAGACATGAAACATGGTGGAAGAGAGCCAACACACTGTGAACTTAGAGCATGGTTATTGCCTTGAACTTGTCCCACCAGGTATCTTTTTCACGAAGAGCTCCATCCAATGAGCGAAACTAAGTCAGGAAGTCTCAGGCATGGCCGTTCTTTTAGAGCGTGGGGTTCACACCACTCATTGGGAAAAAAAAAAAAAATCCATTGCTACTCCTCTACTATTTCCTCTGATCTATTTGGGAGCTGGCAAATTGATTTGATAAAACAGTGATAGATTTGTCAGATTAAGATAGTAATTTACTTTCATGAATTTGAGAGACATCAGTGTCTCACAGTGAGAAGAACTATGGCTCCCCTGGTGGGATACATTTAAATTCATTAGATTTTCCGGCTTTCATCTGAGACACTGAGACTTTTTCTTCTCGGCCAATAAATCCTTTCAATTTTTACTTCAAATGGCACTAAACAAGCACTCATCAATTTATATTTTAAATTCTCCTAACAATATCCAGTTGGATAAATCTGTTTAATTAGCACTGGGTTGATGCTTTCTTGGCCCACTGCAAGTCCAGTTAAGAGAATAAAAGAAAGGCATTGGAAGCTGCTGGTTGGAAAAACATGCGTCCTACAATGGCGGGGAACAAGAAGAGACATTCTCCCAACAAATGTTAACCCAGGGGAAAAAATTTGAATATATACAAAAGATTAATTTAACAATAGATGAATGGCAAATGAGAAAGCTGCCAGTGACCAGACTTTCTCAGGAGCCAACCTTTAACAATATGGATTATTTCGGATAATTCATGGTTTGCCACTCTTTATTCTTTGTCTCCTCTGTAATATCCAGGGCACATCTTAGACAGATAATTAGGGCATTATCATATTCCTTGACTAAGTCGGACAAATTGCATTGGGCTTCGTGGTAAACCGACCTAGGGCTCTATCATTAGCATTGTCTAATTGTTCCAAATAAAGTCTTTGCCTTTTTATTGCATCAACTTTATTTGTCAATACTCAAGAAAGAGCAACTGTTCCCATTCCTGTAGGGCCTCCTGAATATGCTAGTCACTAGGTAATCTTACAGTTAATACAGACCACAGCATGGTAAAATATAAGAAAATGTAAAGGTCAAAAACATGTTTCTATTATGAAAAAAATGAATGATAATGACATAATTTTTTCAGCTCATCAGGCTCTTTGCTAAGTGCTGCTGTTATTGCCAGATCAGTAGTGTATAACAAAGAAGTGCTTTCTGCAGCCTGCTTCATTAGTCTGCCCTGTAGGACCTCACCTCCAGACCTTTCACTAATCTGTTGGCCAGCTCAATAGTCTTGTTAGTTCTATTCACTTCTTCCTGACAGCGGATTTTCTCAGCTCTAGCCCTCCCAGAGGCCGTGGTTAAGGCAGCCAGGTTTGTGTCTAGTTCCTTTAAATAAAAACAGTGAGAGACAACTTTGGACATTGTTAGAACAAGTAAAAATATCACCGCTGACTTATTTTATATTGCAGAAAGTTAAATTATACAGTGTGCCCTAGAAGTAAACACAACTGCGTTCAGGAGACTGTGCCAATTCACACAATGAGAAGGTGCAGTGGAGAAAATGGAAGAAAGGGATATTCGGCCGTTTATGTAATTTTTGTTGTTTGTTCAAAACAGTACCGAAGGGAAAAAAAGGAATGTACACACAAATTCAAAATCCTAGGGGGAAATGGAGAATGTTATTTTCCCAGACAAATTACCTGAAGTCATGAAGATTTAATGCAATTGATTTGTGTGTGCCATTAGTGGCAATGACACACTTAATACAAAGTGTCCCAAAACATTTTGCATTGAGAGCTGATGGCAAGAGAAAACCCAGGGGAAGCTTTTAAGGTGAAATTTGAAGAACTGTGATGAATCAACAGCGCAGAGGGAGGGAGCAGTGGCTGGGGGCTGGGGGCTGGAGGGGCTGGGGCGGTACCAGCAAGAACAGAACTTCCAGCTGGGGATGTAATGGAGAAAGGGAGCCAAGGAGATTGGGGGGTCCCAGGGAGCTGGCTGCAATGACAGCAGTGCTCACCGAGAATAAGTGGAAACAATGAATAGGAAAATTAAGGTTGTGAGTGTATGTGTGTTCAAGAGACTTAGCTGTTTTTCTGGAGTAGGAGGAAGGTGAGAAGAGAGATTTGGGGGGGAAAGGCAACACTCAAGAAGAAGCATTGTTCAAAGAGCACAATATCTGTTTGTGTTTCCGATTTGCTGTTCTCGTTCAACCAATTATCTGCTAATTTAATGTTTACAAAGAACTTCCACGAGGATGGGGAAACTGCTTTTGCTCTCACAGTATATTGGAGACAACACATGAGAAAGATCATGGCATTGGGTAGGATTTTGCTTATGATAGTTTCATGACACTGAAAACAATGAGTTGAAACCAGGAAAACTCTCCTCAGATACCTAACTTACACAAGGATAGCTCAGCTGTTGAGCTGTTATCAGTCCACGAGATACTATAAGGAATCGAGGCTAAGAACCTGATAAGAAAGGGGAGAGTGCTAGGTACAGAACTATGAAGACACTTGGTATACTTTGAGCCCATAGAATTATTTCTAGGTTAGCCTTGACCTAGTTCCACAAAATTCCTCAAGTCAGTTAAGCAACCCTCCTCCAACCTTCTGAGTTTTCTAAGTCCTTCCCTTCTTCCCAAACAGCTGCTGTGGGGGAACAATGACTAACCAATGTAGGCCATTAAACTGAATTAGGAGGAAATACCGTACACTGCAAAGTCTATTATCTAATATTTTATGTTGTCATTTGCATTGATGATAACACAGGAGGCAAAATAGGCAATCTTTCAGCATGAACACTATTATCCCTTATTTTCTAGAACCCTATGATCAATCATTTATTAGACAAATGACTACTGTGTTACTTTGCTAGTGCTGTTGTAACCAAGTATCACCAAGTGGGTGATGTCTTCCACAGAACTTTATTGTTTCACAGTTCTAAGGGCTAGAAGTCTAAGAGTTCCTTCTAAGGACTATGAGGAATATTTTGTTCCATTCTTCTCTCCTTACTTCTATTGGTTTTCTGGCAGCCTTTGGTTTCCCTCAGCTTATAGATGTGTCATAGAATCCTCTGCCTTCATCTTCCCATGGCATTTGCACTGTGTGAATGTCTGTCTCTCAATTTACTATTTTTATAAAGACAGCAGTAATGTTGGATTAAGGTCCACCTTAATGACCTCATTTTTACTTGATTAGCTCTCTAAAGTCCCTGTCTCCAAAGACAGTCATGTTCTGAGGTGCTAGGAATTATTGGGGGATATGATGTTCCACACACTTGAAGGGGAGGGAGGGTACAAAGATAAGTGAGGGATGGCCCCTACCCCCACATAACCACAATTTAGCGAGGGAGGCAGCTGATAGGCAAATAAGGGCAAGTAAAAGAGGAAATTTTATAGCTAAATGTGGCCATACTGAGCCTCAGCAACAGATAAGCACAGGTGGTTTGTTTCTGGGGAGGGAGGAAAGAGACGGTGACCCTCAATTGTTTCCTCATAAGTGGGCCTGAGGGGAGCACAGTCCCCATTCTCCCTAGAAGTCGTCTGGGCAGGTGCTCGGCCAGGGAGTGGGCCCTGGGTACTGGCTCTCACAGCCTCCCTGTCAGATGGTCTATGACTGGGGGGGCGGGGCACCAGCGGGCAGAGCACTTGATGTTTGGGTCTGCAAGAATGGAGAACCCTCAGGGCAGGCCCCGGCAGGAATGGGGTCCTGTCTTTGGCCCACATGTCTTTAGGCACCCATGGGGACCCAGTGGGGGTCTGGAGAAAGGGGTTCCCTTGGCAGTCTTCACAGTGCCACAGCCCTGGGGGAGAATTAGACCCAGGATGGCTGTTTGAAGGTTTTCCTGCTCTCTGACTTAGTTTCTTCCTGCTGAAGGCCATTCCCTAATGCCCTCTCCTTGTCAAATGGGCAGGGAAACTCTACCGGCGCTTGTGAGGCACGGACCCTTGGTGAACTGTACCCAATGTCAAAGATTCATGGCTAACCAGTCTTTGAAAGATCATTTGAGTTCATTCTGGAGGGGGAAAAAAAAGGTGGGGACTGGAAAGAAGGGAAAGGAAACAATGCAGGAAGGCAGGGGGCCCCTGAAATCAGCTTTTATTCCTTTCTTGCAAATCTGCCCCACACCACTTGTGGGAGTTACATTTCTAAAACACAGAGTAATCTTCCACTAAAAAATTCTTTACTGCTTCCGTCATCTATGGGCTGAAGTCCAGACCACTTAGCCTATCCTGCAGAAGCTATAGGACCAGCCAGCTCCTGCCTGCATCCAGCTGTGCTCTCACTTTTCCCTTCTCCTGCCCCCCCTTCACTGAATGACTTCCCGTTCCTAAAATAGGTCATACTGTTTCACACCCTAGAACCTGGCGAATGCTGTTTTCCCTGCGGAACCTTCTAGTCTTCCAAACTCACTTCTCATTCAAACATGTCACCTTCTTTGCAGAAGCTTTCTGAACCCCAGGCAAAGGCAGTAGTCACACCTCCAGCCTCCACTGAGTCTCCGCAGCCTTGTTGCTCATCATAGTACCACACAAATAACATTATATTATAATTCTATATTTCTCATCAGTCTCCCAACGAGACTGACTGCTGCTGAAGAGAGGCACTGGCTTATTCATCTGCAAGAGCTCAGCACCCTGCACAGGGTCTGGAATGTAGTTGATATCCCGTGAGCCTCTGCTGAATGAGAACACATTTGCAGGGCTTAGGAGAAGAGGGAAAAAAAAATGGGAGAGGAAGGCAGACAGACTAGGCGAGGGGAAGGAGAAGACAGGAGAGGAAAAGCAGAGCACTGTGTTCCTTCAAGGCTCTGAGGCCCCCCCGCCCTGCCCGGAGCAGTTCATCCGTTCACTGGATAATGATGGAGTTACAGGGTTAGCGACTAGGCACCATTTCAGGAACTGGAGATATGGAAGTGAAGAATATAATGTTTGTTCTAAAGAAGCCCCCAGTTAGCTTGCGTTGGGGCACAGGGTGCCATAGGGGTGCCAGGAAAGAATAACCAAGGAACAAATCACTGTTCATTACACAGGGGAGGGGGCAGAGGGCACAACCATTAAGTCTGCAGGAGTGGGGTATTTTGACAATTGAATAGTTTGCTGAACAAGGATAGTGAAGGAAACCAAAGAAACAACATTGTGGAAACTATTGATGTTTGATTTTTAGAGGGAAATCTTTAAAATTTAGAGCTTTTGACTTTTATTTCCATATCTAGAATTGCAAAACTTGCACAGTGTATCTTGAGGTGTAGACCTTCAGGTTCTCTTTAGAATATTTACATAGGTCACTGAGAAATTGGAGATTGACCAAGGTGTGTATAGGATTCAGCTGCCTGAGCAAGTTCCTAAGGTTTGATTTTTTTTCATTTTATGAGGGAGAGGTTTATAATTTTATTTTGGAAACTTTTTTTCTTTCTGGATTCATTTGGGTTTTTGTAAATGAGGCAGAGGAGCGAGGAGAACCACTTCAAATCCCCTCTTCTTCTAAGCTCACTCAAACCCAGGGTCAGCATCTCCCAGTGCATGCTGGCATCTGGGGTGAGGAATGAGATACTTGTGCTCCCTGTGTACACGGCAGCACCGCACGCTCGTATCACAGGGCATTCCTCTACAAGGATCGAAGACCTCAGGCTGGCATGGTTTCCTTTAGGTCCTCTTTTCTGAGTCTGTTTTGTTTTCCGATGGAAAGAAGGGTTAAACAGATAAAAGATAATGTCATTATTCCCCATTTTTCCATTGGCCAGTAACAAGACCTACCCCTTCTTATAGAATGTGCATATCAATGTGGTTAATATGAAAAAAAAATGTGTCCAAACCCCTTTCTTTTCCAGACTCTTTTTTTCCTTCCTTCCTTCTTTCTTTTTTTAAGCATTACCCTTTTCAAAACAAGGGGAGATTCAGCATAGTTCCCGTGCCCCAGTGATCCAACGGTGTCACATCACTATGGCAATTGCTGCCCAGGGCAGGAATGCAGAGCAGCTGTAATTGTGCAACGCCTTATTGCTGGTGCATGTCAATCAGAACCTATGAATTGAGAAAAATTTGCTCTGTTCATTCTGTTAAATGATGTATCCAATTAAACCTGTTAGAATTCATGATCTTCAGTCAAGGTTAAATGAAAGTAGTTACTCCTGTCAGCTAGGTGATTAAATGCTGCCTACATCAGGCACATTTATGTGCAAAATTAAAATTTTGGTATAAAGCATGAATCTTTATGCATGCCAGTTAATTATCTTGCGGTTCTTCCACTTATTAAATGCCCACTGCATTTCTTCTTAATCATCAGCTTCCTTTCAAAACTTATTTCATACTTCACATTACACCAGATTTCAATGTTTAAATGAAATGCCTTACCAATGAAAACTTCCTCTTTTTTGAGGGCTTGGCGGTACTATGTTACTGAAAATAAGCATCATTAACATTTTCTCATTTTTATGTACGAGTACTTCTAGAAGCCAGGTTGAGTAATGCCAGGTCACCCTGAAGCAGTGTCCATGCAGGCTACCCCTTGGCTTGGTTCTACTGGGGTTCGGCTTCTTGCAAGCTCCCTTCCCTCCACCTCTGGCGGCTGCCATGGCGCAGGGCCTCCTGCTGATTGTAGGGCACTATTTCTTTTTTTCTGAAGTATTCGGATTAGTTACAAAATGAGCATAGATGTAATAGTGTGAAATGATTTACTATGATATAGCAAAAGTATATTAGAATTACAAGGGGAGGAATAAGACTTCTTCCATTACAAAAATTAAAACAAAGACCTAACCACCTCATATCTCAAGCATACACAAATGTTGCCTCTTCTGTTGGTTTTTAAAATGAATGAAAAGCGAAAAGTAAAAAGGACACAATTCCATGGTACCTGTGGTTCCCAATTCCAGCATTATGGCAGGAGCAGTAGGACGCCATGACAACACCCCATGTAATACCTCTCTTAGAAGCATTTCACACTACAGAATCTACCTTTTTTCCTGACCTTTAGTGTTTTTTTTTAAAAGATTTATTTATGTATGCATGTAAGAACTGGGCTGTAGGCCAGAGATGTGGGGTGGTGGTGGTGGTGAGAGGATTCACCAGAGACAGAGTGGGGAGTAGAACAGGCAGATCTACTGAAGTACACTGCTGAGGGGAGCAGCGGGGGAGGCAGGAGAGGTGTGCTATGCCATGTGGGAAGCTCCGTGGCAGGATATCGAACTTGTGCTCCAGTGGCTCTGGATAGCTTCCTAGGTGGAGACTTAACCCATTGTGCCACCAGGGAGGCCCAACCTTTAGTTTTTTATTAAGAAAAACTCAACAATTGATGCATGGAATTTTGCAACAAATTTTCACCAACCAATTTTATACAGACATTTATTTCTCTTCTTAGGAGGCAGATAATATCCTTGTAAATCTTTAAACTTGAAAATAAATTCCTACTATTTCACTGATTTACTAGAATAACATCAACAAAGTCTAAGTGACTGAAATTAACTTCCATTTTATTTAATTCTATTATGTTTCATAATTTCACAATCATTTGTAACCACAAAGCCTTCGGGAAATATCCTTAAAGATGAAGGGCGTAAGTTCTCAATTTAGTTGTTGCAAACATTTAAATAAAAGTATTTCCCATACTAGAAAGTTACAAGGTATTCCTCTTAAATGAACTTGAAAGGGACTTATTTCCATGAGAATGAAAATAGATTTATTAACAAATGACATGGAAGAAGCATTTTTCACTGAATAATATTAATGAATTAACCAGTCGTTGGTGACGCTGAGCAACCACCTACATGGGAAAGTGTTAGAAACTCATTTCACTGCAAATGTGCCCTCAGACACACCCTATATCAGTAACACTGCCCTGTGATCCTTGATTTCACAGCTCTCTATAAAACATACCAATATTTAACATCCACTTGAAAAAATGAAATCCTGATGTTACTAGGTTAAAGAAATGGTGCAACTTGAATTTGAGTGAGTGTAGGTCCTTTCACAGAGTGAGTGATATCAGTGGATGGGTCCAGATTGTGGGTGGCCCAGGGAGTGGTGATTCAGGGACTCTCAGAGTGCCAGGTCTCCTTCGGACCCTCTACAGATGCTACCCCGAACCCAGCCTTCTGCGGGGTGGGAGCATGGAGTGGCTTCTGGTCCAGTTAGTCCCCTGCTTGAAATCCCAGGTCACTCTCCTTATCTGCTCCTTGGCAGCTGCTGCCTGGGTCCCTCAGTCCTTCATCATCTGGGTGCTCCTTGGGTCCCATCTCAGTTCTAGCAATAAGGTAGGATGAAGCATTAGACTTAGAGTTAGAAAGGGTCACCGAAGGCACCGACTTATACAGGTGTTTTGAACACAGTGGCAATGTGAGGGGCTGGAGGACATGCATTTTGGGTACATTTCAGGGAGAATCATGCACATATTTAGAAGGAATCAGGTTGGGGACGAGGTCTGGAGCGCTCTCCTGCGCAAGGAGTGTGCTTGAGCAATAATAGGTACAACCAAAGAGTCGCGCAGCGAGGGGAGGATCACTCAGGCGGAGCTCGGGTGTCGCTGCCGGTCTGTCACGCAGCCTTCGTACACCCTTTGCCATTGCAGCGGGCATCTTTTCTTTCACTAAATGAACTTGATGATGCTGTAGAGAACACTTATTGAAAGTGGTCAGAAAGGGTTGTCCAACCACCCACAGGTCTCATGGGCTGCAAGGGGGCTGTGGGGTGGGATTCCTGTAAAGAAAGATGTCAGCTGGCCGCTCCTGAGCTCTGTCTCGAAGGCTGCGTGGCTGGGAGGGAAAGCACAACGCTCATTCTTGTTAAACCGCCCTGCAGGTAGAAAACAAAGTGCAGGCACCAGACAGACCGAAGGTGAGGAGCAGAGTAAGCAAATATCTGAGTTAATTTTTCAAACTGGTCTCTTTGTGTGTGATTATGTGTGTAGATTATGGGTTAGATGTCAGAAAAGCAGCATCTTTCCTGGGACTTTTTTTCTTTTCTTTATTAAAAAAAAATCATTTAGTAACAGGAACAATTTTCTGTTCAAATGGTCTCTGTCCCTAAGTGGCTTAAAAACTCCCAGTGGGAAGGACAACAGCCCTCTCTGAGCAGAGTGGCCTCTGTCTGTGAGAAATATTCACCTACGGGTATGCTTTTCTGGCGGCTTTATCGCTGGCTTTGCAACTTGGAGATGTAACGTAGCTTGAAATCAACCGTGTGTTTAGCCTTGCTTTTTCAGCCCACCTAGCGATAGATTGGGCTGTTTTGTAGCCCCGCTGCTCTCCTGGGTCACACAATGCCATCATGAGTAGAAGGACTGGGCCCGATTTAATCAAAGGCTTTTGATTGTACAAAGCTTAGAGCCTCGTTCCAACAGGGAAGCCTCTTCTGGGACAGGGAAAGAAGGGGTTTGGTGTGTCGCGCACACACACTGGTTTAAAGCATCATGCAGAGAGATTGATTCACCTAAATCTGCCTGGCGGCGGCGTGAGCAGACCACCCGACGGCGGACGTTCAGCCTGTGGATGGCGGGAAACCGGAGGAGGAAACAGAGCTTCCTTCTGGGCCCTTGGGCCCGGAGGTGATGCTCTCGGAGTCTCTCGCTGCCACCCACCGCCACTGCCTTGGGTCTAGTTAATGTCCAGACGGGGTGGATTAAACAAGAATAGGGGCATTGTACCTCAGAGCAATGCTTGAGGTAGGTTACTCCTCAGGGCAATGCCTGAGAGAGGTTGGCAGACAGCTGGCTCACCACTTTGCACCAAGTGTCAGGAGGGTGACGGCAAAGGCGCACTCTGGTTGTACGGGGATGTCTGAACACCGATAACACTGGTAAACTCTGAGATCGTTACTGACTTAAAAAGGCCCTAATCTGTAGTATCCTGGTGTGCTGAACATGAATATAACCCTGAAATTTTTTTATTAACTCTCGTTTTGGGGATATTTCATATAATTCATTCTATGTTTCACCATGTAAATTTATGCAGTAGGACTGCAACGACATCCTAAATCAGCCTAGAATGATGTAATACTGCATCGCATTGTGTAATACCATCATGTGCACATCATCCAGAATCTTCTAGACGAAGATGTCACAATTACTTTAGATCGAAAGTGCCACCAGCAATTGGAGCCTTTCTTCAGAAAGAAAAGTACTCTGGTATTCCGTCCCGATACTGAGGGCCTCATGAATGCCTTAGAAATCACTCATGAACCACAAGAATGGAGACTATTTCTAGACTCTTCGAAACTGAATCTTAAGGCTGTGCTTTTGCACAATGGAAACGGTCTTTCATCTATTCCAGTAGCGCATGCTGTCCACATGAAAGAGACATACGATCACTTAAAGCAGCTACTGAATTCCATTGAGTATAACAAGTACAGCTGGCACGTCTGTGGTGATTTGAAGCTAGTTGTCCTTTTGATGGCACTGCATCAAGGATATACAAAATACATGTTTCTTATGGGAGTGGGATAGCCGAGCAAGTGAATTGCACTGCTTGCAGAAGGAATGGACTCGCAGACAAAATGTAGCAGTTGGAGAGAAGAATATCCAGCACCCAGCTCTGGTCAAGGCTCACAAAATCCTGCTACCACCCCTTCACATCACGCTAGGTTTGATGAAGAATTTAATGAAAGCCATGGACTGGACCTCGCCAGCTTTCCTACACCTGCATGAAAAATTTCCTCAACTCAGCGAAGCAAAGATTAAAGAGGGAGTTTTTGTGGGTCCTCAGATTCGAGAGCTCTTCAAAGATGACCAGTTCAACAACTTGCTGCAGGGTGATGCGAAACAAGCATGGAATGCTTTTCGCCTAGTGTCTACAAACTTTCTTGGGAATGTTAGGGCAGAAAACTACAAGGAACTAGTAGAGGACATGCTGATGCAGTATCAGAAACTTGGCTGCAATATGTCTCTAAAGATCCACTTCCTTCATTCCCATCTGGATTTCTTCCCTGAAAACTATGGTATGGTTAGTGATGAACATGGCGAATGTTTTCATCAAGATATCGCATCGGATACCAGGGAAAATGGTCCACTACAGTGCTGGCTGACTACTGTCAGACATTCCCCAGAGATGCTCCTGAACAGCTGTACAAGAGACAAGCGAAGAAATCTAAGAAATAGTCTATGACTTGCTTTTTTTACAGGTATTAAGCGTAGGCCTATTACTATTGGCATGCATTTTGTGATGTAAACATCCATTTATTGCAGATTACAAAAAAAACTAGAGCCAAAATTAGAATTTGACTGTCATATTTGTGTTGAGCACATGCAAATTGATAGGAAATGACTAATTTTATTTCGGTAACATGACTTTTGTAAAAATTTGTTGACCAGTGTAATGTGACCTGCTGTTGAAAAAGTGACTCAACCAGTAGCTGTCTCCCCCTTACTTAATACAGAGATGACACTGGTTTCCACTTGCTAGTCTCTCCTGATGTAAATAGGAGAGTCCAAAATAACAGCACCAAGGCTCTACTGCCTTTATGGATATATTGAGAATGATTTTCCAGTAAGCTGTTGCCTTCAAACCAAATTGGAGAAGGAAAAGCAAAGTCTACATGTAACAAAGCAGACATTGTAAACCCAACAGCTTGCAACTTTCTCTGGTGGGTTTTGACTCATCCCGTGAGTAAGCTGGTGGTAGCTTGAAGTGATGTTTCTGTGTGGGAGTGATGTGGCTTTGTGGGCAGGTAAGACAGGTCCATGAGAGTTTTTTTAGTGCTCCTGAGTTTGCTATATTCAAGGGTATTGGTATGTGGAGACAGAAAACAAACCTCTCGTGAGCTTGGTTTAAAATATTTTGTGTTGTTAAGACAGTCACTTGACTTACAATGTTTACAGTATAACAGTGGCTGCAGCCAAACCTACATTAAAACGAAGGAAAAATACTGAAGGTAACATGAATTTCCTTCAGTGACTTTTTAAAAAAAGATTCATGTATTTATGCATACAAGCTGGGGTGTAGGTCAGAGGTGTGTGTGTGTGGGTGTGTGTGTGTGAGAGGTTTCACCAGAGACAGAGTGGGGAGCAGAACAGGAGGATCAACTGAAATACACTGCTGAGGGGAGCAGTGGGTAAAGCAGGAGAGGTCTGCTGCGCCATGTGGGAATCTCCCTGGCTGGGGATCGAACTTGTGCTGCAGTGGATAGCTTCATAGTGCGTGACAACCTGTTGGTACCACCAGGGAGGCCCGATGCAGATTCCTTTTTCTACAAAGCACTGTGGTAGGGGTAACATGGAATGGCACTTCCCTCCTTCTCGTGTTTCCTCCAAGTGTGAAACAGGAAATGTTTGGAGGAATACATGATTTGGAGGAAGCAGCCCCCTTCACCATCACTGTGTCCCCAAAGAAGGATTTCCTGATTGGTGAGATGAGTAAAACAAAGGGCTTACAAGAAGACCAAAGTAATTAACAGTAGTGATTGTTCTTCAGAAAGGGACTTTTCTGCTGTGCCTTGTGATCAGGTGGGCCAGGTACATGGGTGTGTGCACACCTGCAATCCTCTGACTACTCTCACGTGGCTGGGGAACTGTATCTCCCTGCTCTCTCCCCTGGGGGGCAGCACAGAGCTGCTGTGCCACTTGATGGACACACGAGTGCTTTTACTACCTGTGGGATGTGTGGGCGGCTGGGCAGTCTACCGAGGCATTTGCAGGCCGTGAGGGGGCAGAGAAGCGTGAAGTTATTTCCAGCATGGCCTGCCATGATGACGGTGCCAGGAGCTGGCTGACCTGGGGACCCTGTGGCTGGTGGGAGGGAAGGCAGTCGCAGCGTGGATGGCTGGAGACCAGGTGGGCACATTGCCACCTGGCAGACTGGCATAGAGAGATGAGAACTCAGAACCAGGCAGGGTATGTACATTTTTGAAGATGCTAAAGTGGACAAATGCAGGCTGATGACAAGATGCTTTCGGTGGATGCTGTGACACTACAAATGTGTAGGAGCACAGACGACAGGCTCCCCTGGGCAAAAGGGAGAGCCTACGCTGACCAAGTTTACCCCTAATTTATCAGACAAACCCCAATTTTCTTGTGAATTGGGTAATGTTTTCCCCTTAGAGGATGGACAAAGGCTTGAGTTTCTCTTGTGATGAAAACTTAGTTTGGTTATAGATAAGTAGAGAATTACAGGTTTTGAAAACCTAAGTTGTGAATTAAGAAATGTATTTATTTCAATACCAAAAAATAATTCTGAGAAATAATGGAAGACTGATTGAATTTTAAACTTGGAGATTGGAGTAGAGGAGATACAGCTATGCTTGACTCTCATCTGAAAGCCTTTGAAATACATGATTAGTAAAGCTTCAAAGTTGTAATCTATGTGAGGCCTGAATTTATCTCTTCTTTAAATCCCAAATTTAAAAAAGTTGTTTCTCCAGTACTTATTGTTTGCAGGTATTTGTCTAGAGGTGGGGAGGACAAAGTGATTTGAAATGCCTTCTCTGATCTCAAAGCGCTTAAGGTTTAGTGTTTTACAAATAGACTAGGTATTTCACTTAATCTATTTATGTCATTGAAGTAAAATTTAGGTAAAATGATGAAAAAATGATCTTTCAGTATCACAAAATTCAGGGCCTTCGCTTAGACATCCTGCATATTTAATATAATCTCATTAAATGATGAAGTTACTTAGGAATCATGAAGATGAGAGGCAGCATAGCAGGGTGAGGTACACAACTTCTGGATTCAGGTGGTCTGGGCCTGGGTGCTTGCGCCTTTCCTTGCTTGCTGTGTGGTTTTGGGCAAGTTCCTTAACCTCTCTGTCTTTCTGTTTCCTCACCTACCTCACAGAGATTACCAGAAGGAGTAAGTGAGTTACCACATATACAGTATGTCTTCCAGAGTCTGGTAGAGTGAACACTAGCTATATGTAGGCATCTATACAATTGCACAGTACATAAAAAGGCATGTATTTTTAAAAAGGCTCTTTCTTTGGCCAAAACCTAAGAATTCTATTCAGTGGATGTTGTAAGGCAGAATATAAGACTATCTCTTTGAGTTTTAAAAGGTAATTCAGAACATGGATTATGTTTATTTTATACATTAAAAATAAAGTAAGCCAAATAATCCCTTAACATTGCTTTTGTGGTTGCTACATCCAATGTGAATTCTCACAGAGTGAGAACTACACAAACATTAAGAAAGAAACATTCCCAAAAAATAACACTTGAAAAGATAGCACCAGATTTAGTTAAATACAGGTCTGTTTGAATCGGCTGCGATAAGAGGGAGCTGGTTGGTAAAGGACAAGAGAAATGCTAAATATGCATCGTGACAAACAGTGAAAAATTAAGGATTGTAACTACCATTAATTACATTCTAGGAAGATGAATAGGCTGCTCGTCATTAACGAGAACATACACCTTTGTCTAAGGTTCGCATCCACCTGTGATGAATGTGCTAATGGGGATAAAATACATCATAGTAACATTTGAATTAACAGCACACTAATAGATTGACATATGAGTATGAATAAAGCATTTAATCATATAAACTATACCACACCCAAGAGCGAATTTTTCTATATTGCCTATATTGCATCCAAGTGAGTGTAGAAAACATTTCAGTCTTATTTTAAATCATTTATTTAGATACTACCCACATTGTATAATGTTCTAGAAAAAAAATTGAATTATTACATTTCAGTGAACTTAATTAACGGAATAAAAAGATTCTTCAATCCAACTCTGAAGATATAAAGAGAATAACCACTGCATGTGTTTCTGAAGCTAGAGTATTGTGTCTGGTCTTCCAACTTTGATTCCTAGTGTATGTGCTGCTGACAAAATGGTATCAATTTAATACCAAATACAGTGTGTACTGAGGTAAAGTCAGGATTCTGCTTGGAGGAGAATTCTATGAAAAGTCAAATATACCCTTTTTGTTGATCCTTGCTATCATTTTTATAGCAGTAAAATAGGACCTCATAAATAAGGCACTGCCACATTATTTTGATGGATGTTGGAATCCTAATATATTAAGTAATATTATTTAAAGCCTCACCCACTGTGATTAAGTATTCTTGGAGGAGAGCAATTATGCATATATCACAACAATGGGGATAACAAGCGGGCATTTATAATCTAAATCCATCCATGTTACAGAAAATATATATGATGTGTGATATTTTCAAGCAATCCCACGACCATGTACAAAGTACTCTAGCACTTAGACTTACGTATAACTCAGGAGCAAAGAACAATTTGATTGTATAACAATGAAATAATAATAGAAGCCTTTGAAAGATATTGTCAATCATCAGTCATTTACTCAGTCGCTGAACTCCTAACAGACGCTAGGTATGGCAGCAGTGTCCAAACAGATCTGTGGATACCAAAGACAAAGGTTCTGGTCCTTGGGCACTAATTCTGAGGAGACAGAGGATCAGCAAGCCTGGCGAAGCTACTCTTATGAGTCGTGTAGATCCTAGCATTGAAGGAGTGCTGGGGGTCTGGTGGGTGGGAATTGCTTGGGGGTAGGGTAACATTTATAAGGGCTTTAAAGAAACTCCTGGCCAAAAAAGAGAAAACAAAATAAGAGACTGCAGTGTGGGTAGATCTAACATTATAATGTGGGTATTACTACATCATGAGAGAAAAAGGGGAGAATCTGAGAATGTAGCTCAGTCTTTCCTTTTTGCCAACTCCTACAGACATGTGAGCAAGGAACTGCAGAAGGAACCATATTCAAAGTCATCCTGTGAAATGTCTTGGCCCACAGTAGCACACAGGGTAGACAATGAAACGGCACATCCAAGGTTTCAGCTACTGGGCCTCCAGGGAATGGGTAGAGTGGGAAATTGAAATTGATAATCAAGTTTACATAAATAATTACAACGAACATGCTGTTATAATAGAGGTAAGTATATAGTGCTGTGTATAGAGAAAAGAACAAAAAGAATCCTGTCCTTTATATTGGTAGATGTTTTCAAAAAAGAGGTAATGTGAAGTGCAGCTTGGAAAAGGAGTTAATTTTTCAGATAGAGGAAGAGGAGAATTAGTCTAGCTTGACTAATGGTTCTGCTTACTTCTTTGACTTTGGTTAGTGGGTTGTTGGGAACACATTCAACTTCCTTGATATAGTAACATCCTCCACTTCTCCTAGTACAAGAAAGACCATTGTTTCTCCTATTTATCAATTACACTGCAACTACTACTTTAGAGAACATATCAAGAACATATGGAGAAATGAAAATCTACTAATTGAACAGTGCAAGATTTTTAACAAAAGAACTGATGAAAGATATCTGCTCCAAAAATATTCAAATAAGAAAAATAACCAACAAGTAGAGGGTAATATGAGAAGGGCCACAGATGTGGATATCAGCACTTCAGTTCTAGCTCTGCCATCTGTCAGACAAGCAAGTAAAGCTGGGGATGAACTGTGGAGCATCTACTCTATGGCAGGTTTTGTGCCAGTAGCTTAATATAAACTACTACATTTAGTCTTTACAACACCTTGTACACTATTAATCGCTCAATTTTACAGATGAGAAGACTGATCTCAGTAAAATTATGTTGATACAGTTAGCAGTGGTAGCCCAGATTAAAGCTGAGGATTGTCTGGCATCAACATTTGGATTCTCTCTGGGTACTGTGATACTGTGAGATAGAGGTCTATATGACCTCAGAATTCAACCACATTTCATTACACCCTCCACTACTGCCCCATCTTGATCAATATCTCATCATTTGACTTGAATTACTATAAAATAAAGAACAGTATTACTGTGATTACTGGATTCCTTGATATAGTACGTTTCATCCAATATCTTTGCTGTCTGCAATCTAGGCTCAACAACTGGCAGAAGGGTCCTGTTGAATGTAAGTCACAACTTGTCACTCCTCTGCTCAGAACTCTTCAGTGCCTTCCTATGTGACCCAAAGTGAAAGCCAGTCTTACTATGACCCCAAGGACCTGCACAACCCTGTCCCTGGCCATCCTTGTGACACCTCTGACCTGGTCGCCTCCCTCCCTCCCTCTTGAACTCTTCCCCAGCCACGCTTGTCTCCTAGTTTCTTGAACAGCTCCGGCATCCTCCCATTTCAAAGTCTGAGCTTCTCCACAGCTTTCCTACACAAAATTTCAACCCTTCAACAGTTCATCCCACTTTCTTGCTTTATTTTTTTCTCCTTAGCTCTTAGCATCATGCAGTCTGCTGGACTTTTAACTAACTTTTCTTGATTGTTGCTCTATAGAGGCCCAAGGGAGAGGAGGTGAGGAGGTGATAGCTGAGATCAGGGTGGGAACTGTGGAGATGGTGAGAAGTGACTGCTTTCAAGATAAATTTTGGAGGTCATGCTTATAGAACTTTCTGTGAGGCCGAATGTGAGTTGACATAAAGAGAGACCCCCAACAACTGAATAGGTGGTGGTGGTATTTTCTGGGCTACAAATATTTATTAATATGGGCTTTAGGGGACATAAAATAGTTTAGTTATAACTATAGTCATTTAAGAGGCATATTGAATCTCTAAACAGAGAATTATATCCACAGGTCTAAAATTCAAGGGAAAGGTCTGGACTGGAAAATGTAATTTGGACATCATCAGCATATGCATGATATTTGAAGACAAAGGAACTTTTTTTCCTAGGGAGAAAGTGTAGCCAGAAAAGAGAGTCGCAGAACCATGGAGCAATTTGTACTTAGAACTTTAGTTTAGAAGTCTCTTTAGGATTGGATGATGTAGAAAAAAGAAATTTCTTTTAGGAGTCGAGTCTAAGAGATGGAGAACAAGATGGGATTCAGGACACAAGTTTCCCAGGGCATTTGACTACATAGGTAAGCTAGTGGAATGAAAGGTGGGAAGTTGAATGGTTTTCATCTGATTGCATCTATATTTCTCTATGAAATATATGACAAGGTCTTCAGCTGAGAGTTGAGTGGGAGGGGTTGTTGGAGATTTGAGGATTGAGGACAAAGTGCATAATAGTCATCTTGGGAGTAGGCTAATGAATTTACTAGGGAAGTTTAGTTGTCAGTATTGAGTGCTCAGGGAAGATTTTTGGTCATAAATTTGAAACCACTCCTGACAGAATGGTACTATTATTTTTCTCCAGAACATTCAGCTGCTTGGGTACAGGGATATAGTAAACAGATAGCTGAGTTTAAGAAGACTTTAGTTTTCATCAGGAGAATGCAGTGGAGGGAGATGAGGCAATGTAGTTAAGAATATTTGAAGGTGAAATTGATCATAGTGTCTGACGTGGATAGTGAAAGCTATGAGGACTTGAGAAAGTGTGCAATGAACATGTGGCTGGGTTGACGAATCGGTGTGTACTGGAATAGCTTTGCTGCACAGATAGGATGTAGAGATCAAAGAATGTGTTGTTCGAGTTTGAGTGGGTGTTTATATCCTACTACATGGCAGGCACTGTTCTGGATGTGGAGGATGTCACAATGAATGAAACTGATATCCATGAAACAATATGTTGCAGAAAACTGACAAAAAACAAATAGACGACTGAAATATATTAATGGTTCAGATTATAATAAATGCATTGAACAAAAATAAAGCACGGAAGGGGACTAGGGAGAACTGAGGCAGGGGTCATTGTAATGTGAAATAGGATGGTTATGGAAGGCTTTGCTGTGAAGGTGATAGTTGAACAAAGGATAGAAAGAAGGGAAGGAACTGACATACAGATATACTGACCCAGGTGGTCTGATAACAGATGCAGGGGCTCTGGATGGGAGCCTGCCCAGTGGATTGAAAGGAGCAGCAAGGAGACCTGTGGCTAGGCTGACGTCACCAAGGTGGGCAGTCATAGGTGGCGTCAGCAACCTATGGTGGTGGGGGAGGGGAGGTCAGATCACATGGAGCCTTCTTTCAGATTGAGCAGGGCTTTGTAGTTTATGGCAAATACTTGACTTTAGTAAGACAGGAAGTTGTTAGAAGGTTTGGAATAGAAATGAGATGCTTTAAAGGATCACTAGGCCACTGTGTTGAGAGGAGACTGAAGGTGGACGAGAAGAGAGAGGGACAGGACAGAAGGAAAAGATCAGCCAGGACGCTGCTGCAATAATCTAGGCGAAAGACGGTAGTGACCTGGACCTGGGTGGCAGCACTGGAGGTGGTGAAGAGTCATCACAATCTGTATAAGTTGTAAAAGTGGACAAAAAGGGCTTGCTAGTTGGGTTGAATGTGAGACAGAAAGAGGAGTCAAGGATTTTGGCTGAGGCAACTGGAAGGTTGGATGGATATTTATACAGATGGAGAAAACTGAGGGAGAATTAATTTTGCTTGAAGGTCAGATTTGGCTTTGATCATGTTGTAGTTGAAACTAACCTTAGACTTGTGAATAGGGGTGTGGAATAAGCAGCTGGTATGTAGTTATTCCTATTTTATACTGAAGATAAAAA